>PVKS010005359.1:0-85624 GCA_004027875.1 Aplodontia rufa | reverse complement strand
CCTGCTACACCTCGGACAGAGGGCTAATATCCAGAATTTACAGGGAACTAAAGAAACTAAAGTCCAAAACTCACAAATAATCCAATCAATAAATGGGCTAAAGAACTCAAAAGTAACTTCTCTCCAATGGAAGTCCAGAAAGCCCATAAATATATGAGAAAATGCTCTACATCATTAGCTATAAGGGAAATGCAAATCAAAACTTCAATGAGATACCACCTCACTCCTGTTACAGTGGCAAAAATGAAGAATACAAACGAGGACAGATGCTTGAGGGGGTGTGGGAAAAGAGCAACACTGTCACACTGCTGGTAGGACTGCAAACTGGTTCAGCCACTATGGAAAGCAGTGTTGAGAATCCTCAAAAAATTAAGGATGGAACCACCTTACAACCCAGCTATCCCACTCCGGGGTATTTTCCCAAAAGAGTTAGAATCAGCGTATTATAGTGATGTGGCTTCCTCAGTGTTTATAGCAGCTCAATTTACTATAGCAAGACTATGGAACCAACCCAGATGCCCCTCACTCGATGAGTGGATACAAAAACTTTGGTACATATATACAATGGAATACTACTCGGCCATTAGAGAAGATGATTTTATGGCTTTTGCAGCCAAATGGATGGAGATGGAAAGAATTATGCTAAGTGAAGTATCCCAATCCCAGAGACTCAAGGGCCCAATGGTTTCTCTTATCTGTGGATGCAAGAATATAGGGGGAAGCAGTAGTGTAGATGGCTAACCTAACAATACTTCAAATTGAATGACTCTCAGAGTAATAGTGGGATGGCTCCCTAGGATAATTGGAGGCGTAGGGAGGGGTTTGGGGAGGGGAGAGGGTGTATGAAGAACTCATAGGAGACTGGAGAGTGGGAATAGGGGGTAACCATCCCAGAAGCCGATGTCATTCCTCCACGAGATACCCATTTAATGCATGAGTTCTTCTGGGGGAAACTGCAACAGGTGAAACCCAAGGTGGTCATCCATGTTTTGGCATTACCCCTGGATAACAAAGTATATATACATTGATAACTGTTGGTTTGATAATGTTTCCCCCTCAATTGTATCTCTATATACTTCTAATAAAAAAAGAAAAAAAAAGAAAAATATAGTCAGAATTATAAAATGTAGCCAAGTAAATAGTGCTTAAGGTCATTGGAATTGGAGGCATCATAAACCCCTGGCTTTAAATCTAGACTCTGCCTCCTGTTTTGTGATTTGCTGGCTTTATACCAGTCTCGTTGATCTATTCCTCTTTGTTTTCTACTATATTTTTTATCTTGAAGGTATTGAAAAGGTCCATGTGTTAAAATCATTGGTTCCCAGGATGGTACCTTTGGGAGGTAGTTGAACCTTTAAGAGGCAATGTCTTATAGGAGTTCCTTAAGAGAAGAGGCCTTATGTCAGATCCTTAGGTCATTAGGGATGTGCCTTCAAAGGTGACTATGGGACTTCAACCTTTTCTTTCCTTTTTGCTTCCTGGCTGAAGAGGTAAGTGATTTTGTTCTACCACAAATACCTACCACAATGGGCTACCTCACTACAGGTCCAAAAAAATGGAGCCAATTGATCATGGATCAGAACTGCTAAAGCTATGAGCCAAGATGAATTTATTTTTCTTTTTAAATTAATTATCTCAGATATTTCATTACAGTGACAGAAATCTTTCTAACATATCTTCCCATTCAATATTAGATTAAATGGAAAACTTGGTGTTTCTTCTCCCTAAGATGCATTTTCCTCCAAATTAATTGCTATTCCAATTATCTCATGGACTTTTCATGGATTTAAACTATTGTCTATGTGCTAGAGTGGTGGCTCAGTGGTTGTGGCACTTGCCTGGCATGCATAAGGACATGGTTCAAACGTCAGCACCACATAAACAACAAAGTGTCAGAGCAATGAAAGTCACATGAAAAACTAAATATTCTCTCTCTCACTGACCCTCTCTTTAAAAAAAAAAACTATTGTCTAGTTACTCTAAATTATTCACTACAAATAATATTATTACCTTAAATGCACGTTTCAAATTTATATCTTCAGCCCAAACTCCAAATTAATATTGGACACAAATCCTTGGAAAATAGGTAACTAAAACAAATATTTTTTTTTAAATCAAATTCATTATTTCCTTATGAAGGAGGATTCTCCTGTAGTTTTACTTATATCAGTAGACTTATCAGAATCTCTTCAGAAAATGCAAGAACATGTTACTTCTAAGCCTAAAACCCTCTAATGTCCCCCTTTCTTCCTTACAATAGCCGAAAAGCCTCCTCATTACCACAAAACCATAAACCTCCAAATCAGCAGATTTTTTATGTCCCACTCCAATGAGTTAGAACTTTCTTCTCATTGTTTGAAGACCAAAGTTTAACTCTGTACACCAACTTCAATGTCTTATAACCAGCAAATGCTTAGAGCAAAATAAACAAAAATGTACCTTATAAAGTCCATAATCAAAGATATTTATGAATTTTATGTAAAAATTAAGTCATTATATTATGTGAACTAAATGTAGCTTTATTTGTTGGAATGATCATTTCTGGTTGGACAAAGACTCCTATTGGTTATATATTATGTTCTCCGTCACTTTAAGAAGTGACATTCTTTGCTGGTTGGTCATTTGCTCCCTTTAATATAAGAATAGAACCTGGTTAGTCATTTCAACATACAAAGCATTTCTATACGTTTTGGCCAAATGTCTTCAGTACTAATTTTATATTTTACATTAATTTTTTATCATATATAAAAGGTTAATTTTTTATAGAAAGGTTAATCTTTATTCTCTGTCCTGTTGAATACTTATCAGAAGTTTAATCTCCCCCAGACACTTTTCAATGAATATTTATAGGATTGACATTGAATAATGTAATGAAATCCCCTGATACTCTTGCCCTGTCACATCTCAAATGGTTTTTTTATTTTAACGTGTTAATTTTGTAGCATTAACCAAGTTGTATAATTTAGAACAGCTTGAAGACCCTAATTTTGCCAATCTTGGAAGAAATAATTTCAGGGAATTTTTGGAGTTTTTTTATTTTAACGTGTTAATTTTGTAGCATTAACCAAGTTGTATAATTTAGAACAGCTTGAAGACCCTAATTTTGCCAATCTTGGAAGAAATAATTTCAGGGAATTTTTGGAGTTTAGAAAATAAGTGATGGAGCCTTTCACGGATATCAGTTCCGTCTCCATGCACAGAGAAGCAGCTCTTGGTGTCGGAACTAGTTTTGAGGTTAGAGGGTGGTTCTGAGCTTTGCTAGGCCCTTTGGGAAACCAGAGATGTAGGCTGGTCATCCCTGATACCATAATTACAACAGGACAGAAATCTGGAAACATGACTCTTAATTGAGTAAAATCATGTATAAGGTTCTGACTCTTCCATTCCTCCTGATACGGGGCAAAACACAGCAATCAGTCTGTTTACCAGGGAGAAAACTCCCATGGAAAAAAATTCCTTGGGAAATACTTATATGAATAGTCCTTTTCAGGGTTTTTTGACAATATTGTTCAATTTTGTCCTTATAACAGAATGAAGTTTTGAAGTTTTGCTCTTTTATCCTGGCTACACATTTGAGTCACTGGAGGAAGTATTTTTTAAAAGAAAGAAAAAAAAAAAGAGAGAGAAAGAGAGTGAGAGAAAGACCAATCGAGGCCCTTCCACTAACTGGGTTAGGGTCCATACATCTCTACTTCATAAGGACTCTGCTAGTGTCTCTAATCCACAATAAGGATTAACAACTAAGTTACAAACAACAACAACAACAAAAAAACTGACTGGCCCAATGTTGTCATTCTGATTTTCAGTAAGGAAACTTAGTGTGGTTAAGGGTCTTAACTTCACACTGCAAACAGAAAATCTTCTCTTGCCATTATTTCTTGGTGCCTACTCCCAATCCTCCCAATCTCCCCTGTCACATATAATGTTTCTGCATTTCTGCAGCTGAAGCAGATCAGAGCTCACAGGAGACTACATAAACAAAGTTGTTATAAACTGAGTGTAGGAATGACTCACTGAGAACCATGTTATGTTATAACAACTCCTCCAGTCTACTTGAGCATTGGATTGCAGCCAGACCTTTCCGAACATGAAATCAATGTAAGGTAATCATGTGAATACTAGTAAGAACAACAAAAATGACACTTGGGAACTTTACGTAGGAAAATGCTACATTTGCTGTTAACTTCAATAATGATTCCCACAAATACAAAAATAACACAACTTGTCTTTATATCTTTTAAAAAATTTCAGAAACTTTGCCAACAGCCTCATATTGAGTTGAGTAAATATCTGAGAATCTTTACCCAATCATGAGTCTGAAAAAGTCAACTGAAAAATTCTTATAAATATTGTCTAACTTCCACTTATTTTAATGCCAGCATAGGAGAGTAAAGCCACTTTGTCCCATGAGGCTATAAAGGCCTAAGCTTCTAGGAGTGTGAAAAAATCCCCTATTATGAAAAAATGACATTCATAGACCCCGGCCAATGCCAACAAACTGTTTCTTTTTTTGGGGGGGGGTTTAATGGATGATTTTTGTTTTCTTATTTTTTGTTTGTTTTTTTATTAAGTCATTTAGTTATTGAACAATCAAAAATGTATATAAAATAACAATATGATATGCACATATTCTTAAATCAGATTTATCCCCTAACTCTCTCCCTTTTCTCCCTCCCTTTCCCCTCTTCCACCTGCCCCCTCACCCCTCCTTCCTGATACATATCTATGATTGCTCTAGATTATGTGTTGCTATACCTTTGTTGGATCTAATAAATCTTTATACAACAGTAACTTCTACTTTGTATCAGAACCCACCTAATTTGTTTCATGAAGTTTTCTCTCCATTCTACTCTCTAAACTCCATCATGAGATTAGATTTTCTAAAAGATAATATTTTGTCACATATGAGAACTCAAGGGCCATGTCAAATAGCTGATGATTTATGAATAGTTTTTGAATTGTTTGAACTGGTGGAGGAGGTAGTACTGAAGAAACAGAATCTTCCTACCATAAATTATAGCATCATAGAATTATACTAGAAAAGAGAGATATCTATTCTAGGTTCAACACATTGCAAGTAAGGGAATAGCCCCTTGATATCAATGACTAGCTAGATCCAGAGAATTTTAGACACAACAGATAATAGAAACCAAGTCTGTTTGCTTTCATTTCCATGTCTTTTCTTAAGCCAGATTGTCCACTTCGGCGTATTACCCTCCAAATCTATCTAAATCTGTCTTCTACTTCAAGATTCAGTTCATTTCCTATTGTTTGGTATCACACATTAAATGTCAGGTATGAAAGGGAGATTGAGGTCATCCTGTGCATTCAGTTTTGAAACTTGTCTACCATGTTTCCCACCACAGGATCAGATAAATATATCTAGTAACAAAGAAAACTCTCTAAAGAAGCAACCTCTTCCATCTTTGGATACTTTGGATTAAATAACTTAGTCCAAAACCTTAAGTAAAATATGTTTTCCTAAAAGGACTACTCAAAAATTAGATCCTTTTATCTTGTAATAGCTTCTTATATATTTGAAAATAGGTATAAGACTCCTTCAATCTGATTTTCCACAGGATTACCTTTAAAAATCCTCATGCCATGCCATCCTAATTGCTCTCCTTTGAATACCATGAAGTTTTGAAAAATGTCTTCTATTATGTTCAGAATTGAACACATTTTAAGCAGTACTAAGAAAATAAGAACATTCCTTTCCTCATTCTAGAATCTTTTTCATTAATAAAAGCCATGAATTTTCAGTGAGAGAAAGCTCACCCCGAAGAGGGTAAAACCTGGGTCCTGGGAGATTTAAAAAGATCTTACTCTTATGTCTGAATCGCAGACAAACCTGAAGTGCATTAACAGATATACAGTGATTTAACAAATATTGAGGGTAGTAATATTTCATTGGGGAAGTGATTAGGAAAAAACTTTGTAAAAGGATTCCTCAAAGAAGCAATAATCAAAACAGAAAAAATTGAGAAACAGTTATATGGTCTAGGAACACACTAGCACACTGTCTGCTTCATCAACAGTATCATGCTGTTAATTCCTATTGAGGTTACAGTCAAACAAAATCCTTAAGACTATTTTATTTGTACTGCTTGCTGAAAGATATCTTTACTACCTTGTGGTTTCTAATGTATTTGATTGCTTGGTTGATTGGTTTTGATTTTTAGAGTGTGTTAGATTTTGCTTGTTGTTTCATTTTTATTACTACAGGAACACAATTTTAAATTTATTCCTGATAAAATTGTCCTTGTTAGTATTTTTTTTTAATTTGGAAAAAAAATTGAATTTGTTGATGTTTCTCCAAACAAAACATAACAAAACCCAAACCAAAGAGCAATGATGATGACTATAACAACAACAAAAAACACCAAAAGAGCTTTCAGTCATAATATAAAATTTCTTTTTTTCCCACTCACCTTCCTAAATTCCTGCACCACATAGTACACAGCTCACCCTAAGTACTCATCCTCAGATCTCCCTAAAACATTCCCTAAAGCCAGTTTGGATTAATATTTTTTTATTTTTTTTATTAGAAGTATATAGAGATACACTTGAGGGGGAAACTATGGCTTTTGATGTCAAATGGATGAAGATGGAAAGAATTATGCTAAGTGAAGTATCCCAATCTCAGAGACTAAAGGGCCGAAATGGTTTCTCTCATCTGTGGATGCTAGAATACATGAGGAAGCAGTAGGATAGACGGCTAACCTAACAATACTTCAAATTGTTAGTATTTTTCTATTCTTGCCTATCCAGATATTTTGGAAGCTAACACATTCATTATTCTTTGAAGCTCTAACTACTTAAAATTGTTACCTCCTATTGTCTAGATTGCCCATGCCAGGAATTTGCAGAAACAATGCTGAAGAGAACAGAGCTGAAAATATGATTCCACACACTTTCTATATTTTGTGTCCAAACATGAATCTCAATATTTTATTAATTTATTTATTAATTTGACTAAACACCTTGTTTACTACAATCCATACTTGCCTATTTTGTTAATTTGACCATGTCGAAAGACTCACAGTAATCCAGATCCTGGCTCTATTACACTTTTTAACAGGCCACCAATCCAAGCAAAAAAAATTGAGCAAGATTTAGTCTTTTGTTTTCCTTTAATAATTCTGTGAAGGTTCACTCTGATTTTATTCTCTTTATTTGTAAAAAGGCATCTTTTTAACAATGCATAAAGCCTTTCTGTTCAGCACATTTTAAATATTCTACTGATTGTATTTCCTCTTTCAACAGTTTTGGTCAGTTACTTCCAGTTGGCTCTTACTATGACTGTTTATGTTTTCATGAATACATAACTTTCCAATAAGGTTAGAAACTCTTAGGGATAAAGCCTATACGCCTAGATGCCCCACAATAGCCCATCCAAACTTCTTCAAAGGTAATTAAAATACATCACTTTACTAATTAATAACATCATTTCATTTCTACTCACTATCAAATCAGATCAATAAAGGGATCACAAATCATTCATTCACACTTTAGACCAAGTTTACAGATTGGAAAGTCTTGCTCTAATAAATACATATTTAAAAAGTTTCTTTTCAACTCTGAATCTGCCAATTTCTTGCTAAGAAATAGCATTGTCACTAAGTAATAGAGAAATTAAGAATTAATGATAGAAAAGGGAGTTATGTAGAAAAATATAATAGGCAGTATAAAAGGGAAATAGAGATGCAAAAAAAGATAAGATTACAAGGCGATATTTCTTTAGAATGAGAAACTTCCTCTATTTTTAAAAATCAAAACAAATAATTTGAAAACAGAAATACCTAACTGGATAGGTTCTTGAGACTTTTCTCACAACTTTTTGAGATTTAGTGCATTTCCTTATGTGTGTATGCAATGTCACACACATTACATACATTCTCTGATGCACATATATTCTAAAACCTAAAAGCTCAAATATATTTACGTATATATACATATAATATCAAATGTAAAATATCTCATTTCACAATAAAACTTTGAAGTAGACATAATTCTTATGTATATGTATGTCTCAAATCAATTATATAATGTTCCCACAGCAAAATCAAAATAAAAAACTAGCTTTGGTTTCATGTGTCACACTGTTTCACATATAGTGATCACAGGAATTATAACAAAAATATACAGAATTACAAAATGACATTTCTGGGGCTGGAGCAGTAGCTAAGTGGTTAGAGCCCTTGCCAGGCATGTGCAGACCTGAGATCAAACCCCAGAACCACATACACAACTAAGTGTCAGAGAAACAAAAAGCGGATGAATAAGTAAATAGAACTGATTCTTTTTCTCTCTCTCTCACTCTCTCTCTTAAAAAAAGAAAGAAAGATATTGCTGTAAGATGTGGGTTTTCTTTCATTTTCAAAAATGACAAATCATTTACAAACAGATCAGGATGTGTTCCTAAGTCTTTCTTTTCCAACTAAAGTCAAATATACATACAATTTATTTAAATTACCTTATATCTCTGTGCAAGGATCTGAAATTAGACATTTTTACTACATAAAAACAATACATTGACCACTTGGCTGAAAACCGGCTTCCAGAATTATCCAAATAATCCATTTGTTTGGTGTTTGACTGTGGAACATTTTTTAATCTTAAATATTATATATATTATCAATGTATATTGTAAATCTATAATACAAGTTAATTATTTGAAAGGACATATTAAATAATCTGAGATGGAGGAAAACAAACAGAGCCTCAATTATTTTTATAATGTTTTCTTTTTTAAGCTGTTAACAAAGGTATTCATGTATTTCTCTCAAAGGCTTTTTCAATAGCTAAAATACCTCATAAGCAAGTGCATTAGCCAGACACATGCCTGTAATCCCAGCAACTTGGGAGGCTGGAGGATCCCAAGTTCCAGGTCAGCCTCAGAATTTAATGAGTGCCTCAGCAACTTAGCGAAACCCTGTCTCAAAATTTAAAGGACTAGATACGTGGTTGAATCCCCAGTACCAAAAAATAAATAAGGAAATAGGTTATTTGTGATATCACATCATGTTAAAGGAAATCTGAACTGAAAACAAAACAATCTATAAAGCTTTTATTTTGTTGGCTCAACTATTCTATTTGCTTACAACACAATCCTTTGGCAGCAATATTTTGTTGAGGAAAAGGATCAATGGGTGGAGAATGGAATAGACAGGCAAACCCTTCCCACACTGGACTCTGTACATAGGAGACTCCTTTAGCATGCACCTTCCAAAGGCTTGATAAAAGTAATTGAAGTGGTGAAGAATCTTTAAATTACTGTCATTACACAATTAAATAGAGTATATTATGGCTCAATCTTATAGTTCATAGAGGTACAGGGTGGTAAGCTTCAGAAATGTTGTAAGGTTGTAAATAAGACAGTAAGGGATGGGGAGAGGGAGGAAGGAGAAAATAAATAGCACGGAAAATAAAATAAATTCTGAGATTTCTTAAAAATATTTAAAATAGCTGTTCCAATATCAAAAACTGAGAAATTTGAGAAATACCTGAATACATGGTATAGATATCCTTTTACCTAAACATTCTGTAAGATCTTCTTTCAATGGTCCCTGAGAAACTGCCGAAGATTAGAATGTCCACCAGTTTTTGGAGCATGTCACTTACTATTGCAGCAACAACAAATTGATTACAACTTATCAGCTTAAAATAAGACAAATTTATTATCTCACCTTTCTATGGGTCAAAAGTCTGGGTGGGTTCAGCTAATTCTTTCACTCTGGGAACTGAAAGGCCAGGTCAAGATGTCAGCCAGCCTGGGCTTAGGGGAAGAATCCATTTCCACAGTCATTAGGATGTTAGCTGCCAGGGGTCATTCTTCGCTTCCAGAGGTTGCCCACATTCCTTAAATCAGAAAACACTTTCTCCTTCTTCACAGGCAGCAACTATGGGCTGAGTCCTTATATTTTCAATCTCTCTGATCTCCTCTCTGCCTCTTTCCTTCTTTCTGCATTCTGACCCTGCTCTTAAAGGACTCTGGTAATTAAAATGATCTCCCCTAAGTGATCCAGGATAATTTCCTTTTTTTATTTTTTTGGAAGATCTACACATTAATAGTAATTCCATCTGAAAATCCCTTTAAAGGAATATACTAGTGTTTGATAGAAACCTGGAATGGAAATCTTAAGGGGGACATCTGAAATCTGCCTACCACAGAGTGTGCGCCCCTGAGATTCAAAGGTACTGGAATTACAAGCAATGGGCACCCCTTGAAGAGAGATTTGCCTGGAGAAATGCCTCTAACACCACATATATAAATAATGAAGACACATACCATTCAGCATTCAATCTCTTACTCTTTACAAAAAATTGCCAATTAGAAAATGGCAGTTTAATTTATATTTTTACAATCTGTAAAATATAAAAAGTTGCTCTAAATGAAGTGCTCTCAAACATTATTTGATTACTCAAGTGGATAACTTCATGGCTAATGATAAATCCTTTCTGTTAGGAATTTCAGTTAAGAATGTTTTTGTTTATGATGTTTTGTGTTTTTAAACAGGTCATGGGTTTCTTGGGAGAAGCTGTTTGCACAAGAGAAAGATGGTTTTTGATTACAATTAGAGATGTCTCTTGTAGGAACCAAATCAGCGTAAGTTAAATAACAAATTGTAAATTAAATTATTCATAAGTATTTACTAGAGAAAGATTGGTTTTAACTATAATTCTTCTGTAAATTAATCCCATAAGAAACGTTATAAAAACATGAATTATGTTATTGCGATTAAAAATGTCAGGCAATAACAAGACCACAAAATCTGTTTAACCCATAATAATTTTATACAATTGCTGAAAATCATTTTTAAAATCATCTTAATAATATTTGAATTAGTGTGGATTAGGTTACTTACTCTAAGATTTATGTATTATCCATGAAAGAGATAAACAACCTTTTGAAGTATCAAATACATTCAGTTAAATTAACTTGTGCTAGGGATTTAATTCAGGGGTGCTTTACAACTGAGCTACATGCCCACCCCTTTTCTTTCTTACGTTTTATTTTGAGATAGAATTTTGCTAAGTTGCTGAGTGCCACACTAAGTTGATGAGGCTGATTTTGAAGTTGAGATCACTCTTCCAAGCCACTGGGATTACAGGTGAGTGCCACCATGCCTGGTTTAAAGTACAACAAGTTTTGATATTGAATAGTATGAGTTCTTTATTATTCTTTAGTATTGCATTGGTTATTTTTTATAATTTAGCTGTTCACATAAAAAGATTAATGAGCATATATGTCACAGGCTTTGTGTGATGGAAATGCAGAGATGAACATGAAATTTTTATGGAGTTCACACTCTTACAACACAATGGCAGCCCCAAGCTATCATCCGTATCTTTAACTCACTGTTTTGAATTTAACAAGAAGCCACTTTCCTGTCTGAAGTAATAAAAATTTGAAGGAAATATTGAGAATTCTATTATGAAATGGGAAGTTCAAGAGACAATGCTTAGGATATGTACCAAAATTTTCCAAAATCTTCTTAATACATCATCACTCACATTTTTATTAAAATGTAAAAATTAAAAATAAAACTGTGGAGAAAAGATATTGTGCCTCAAGTTCCTTCAAGGTATTTGATTATAGACAATACAGAAAACATAAATTACCTCTTTATTTCCATGCATTCCCCAAGACTTTCCATTATTTCTGACTTTCCTTACCCTACTCACGATTAATCACTATCTCAACACCATTCTATACCAACTCAGTTTTATTATTTTCAATTTGGTTCAAAAAAGTTCAGAATAGTCCATTAAGAGTATCAGTTTGGATCCAAAGAGGATTGATCAACCCTCTCTCCTGTAGCCTATATTTTAAGGATTTGGAATTTCAGATGTAGAAGGAAAATTTAATACCTCATATAATTATTTTATTTTTATGCACAGACGAGTAGCTTTCTGAAGGGCACCTGAGTGCTTAGTTGCAAAACTAGACAAGGAACATAAATTCTTCTCCTACTTTAGCTTCTTTCTACATTAACACATAATCCAATTGGATTTAATAGTCATTTACTATTGTGGAAGATAGATTCTAAACTAGTGATTTAATCCACAGCTAATGAGGCATTAAATGTCCACAGCTGAAAACAAATAGCATGCAAAATACTTGAAAACTGAATTTATCATCATTTAGTACTTCTTTAATCATATTATATCATCACCTTTGTTTATGTATTCCATCATCCACAATGTTTTGTTAAAGATTTTTGCTCATTGAATCATTCACACGACAAATTACACACATTAATGATATAATAATCTTTACTTTAGGGTTGGTTTAGCTAAAAATATTATGAAAAGAATAAAATATTCATTAAATGCTGCTAAATTGTTGAAGATTCTGTGTTGTGGGTTTTTTCTAAATCTATATTACAAGATTATAAAAGTAATGACCACAAAATGAAATAAGGTAACACCTTAATAAAACAGGAAGATCTGGATATTGACATTTCTTTTAGTTTAAGATACAAAATTCCTAGATACCTGTTTATTAAGAATCTCATTACTGGTAACTGTGGAAGATACATACATACATATATGCACATACATATATACAGACACATATATATGTCTCTAATTTCTCAATAATTAAACTCCTACATTTAGATGTACCAAATACAGCTACATTATCAAAGAGAATACTGCAAAGTCTTGAAGACAGTGCAGATTACATATGTACCTCATAATATTCATCGTTTCAAAGTAAACTAGACATCTGAATAGAAGAGCGGCATTTCTCTGCTTGTTTCAGGAACTTTCCAAACACATTGTCTGGTTTATTTGGAGTTTCAGATTAGAAATCCAATACCAATTTATTCTTACTCTTGTAAACATTTTTGCATAATATGTTTTATTTCTGGAATTTAGAAATCTCATAATGATGTCTGTGTGCGCATTCTTTAATAGCTACTCAGCTCTTGGTCAAGTCTTTGGTCTATAGCCTTAGGTCCTTAGCTCAAGGGAATATATTTTTCCTGTGATTATTGCTTCTATTCAATCAATTCATTTTATTCTGAAGATTTTATGCTCTGAATATTTACATCTAAATTTCATGCGTCTATTTAATAAGATTGTTCTATGAAGTTCGTGCTCTTTAAACTAACATATAAAATAATTTATTAAGTTTGCTTGTGGTTTTTACTTTTCTGCTCTTCAGTTTTCATGATGTATTTTATTTATTTTGTTATTTGTATTTTATCATTAAAATAATGGCCACTTTCTTTTCAGTTCTCAAGTCCTTGGTATCCAGTGTGTCATTTAATATTTAAGGTGATGGATTCTGGATTTAAGTCTGTCTGGAGACTTGGTTTGGCAATTTACTAGCTATTTAAACTTGGGAAAGGTATATTAGCTATGCTTCAGTTTTTTCACTACACAGAGATAATAATAACATAATGTTCATAGTGTAGTCGTAAGGATTGAATGAGTTAGTGTTTATAAAAGTCAGAGAACAGCATGTGGTGTGTTGTAAACCTTCAACAAAATTACTCTATTGATCCTTTATATAACATTATATTTTTCTACAAAGTAGAAAAATTAAACTTTTTCAAATATCAGTGAGGACTCTAATTAGAATTTTACATAATTATTTTATAGTTTCCTGAAATATATATGCTTTGCTGGGAACATTTGCTGATTCCCAGCTTTCCTCCTCCTCTCCGTAAAGGCGGGGGAGACTTCACCTTCTGTCCATATTTCTGTGAGCAAGCCTAAACTGCCCACATAGTGTCTGATATGGGTCCTGTATGCTTAGACCACCTTTTGATGTAATTGCAATGTTCAAGGCATACAGAGGAGCAGAAAGGCTATTTTTTTTTCAAGGTGTACTTTCATTCCAGAGAATTAACCTGACATATTTACTCCAAAGAGAAAGGAATAATGGGTAGGAAACACTCCAGCTGAGTATAGGATGTTGATGACATCAGTTGGAAATAGTAGCAGGGAAAACTTTGTCCAGCCCTTATGTGGACGGCTGGTAAAATTAAGAAGCTTTGTGATTCTGACATTTCCACTTCTCCAAATGCAGGTTGAATAATGCTGCAATTTCCCGAGCATGGGATTTCTTCAGTTTTCTGGAGAATTTACTTGCCCCTCAGAGATTCCCTACTTTGCTTATTTAGGTAAACCTCAAATATCAGTTTGCCTTTTTGAAAAATAGTAAATTCCTAAGAATGTCTATTTTATTGATGTCATTCTTCCCTGTTTTCTAGCATTGCTAAAGATTTCTTATGCTCATTTTGTGCTTCTTTAGTCATTTCCATGAGGTTAGAGTGTAAAAGGAAAAAAAGAAAACAGGTTGGTAAATTTCCCAAACTGAAGCTGGAAATGCATCTTTGAATCTTGAAAATAACCTCAACGACAATTTAGTTAGCTAAAGAACAGATCTACAGAATAATGTCATGTTAAGTTGCTTATTCAGCTAAAATGATGCAAAGTAAATGGCTGTCAACATGATTAAAATTATTGGAAATCTAAACTTAATTGAGAATTGTGTTCTTTTCCTTCCTCCTCAAACTTTTAACCACTTAATTAGTATGACTTATTCTTAGTTCACCTTTAAAATTTCTGTGCTCATGGTCAACTCAAAAGAGGAAATCCTGCCTGAACCATTTTAATGACACAAACGCCCATTGTGTGACTGGTTAAATTATACCTTGCCTTCATAATTATATACCTAAATAATATAAAAATAAGATTTAAAATTTTGCACGTAAGCCACTTGACTGTATGTAAAACCAAAAGGACCAAAGACATGAGCAAGACTTGAGAGTTATCATTTAAATAAAATCAATCATGTCTATACATTTCACAAAAAAAACCACTTGGTTAAAGGAAGGATTTATTTCCTCTTAACATAAATATTGGTGATTTATACATGTTGGATTTAACACTTTTAATTCTCATACACACACACAAACTGCAACTTAATTTATCTTATTCCTTCCAGCTTGTGAAGTGGACTGGAAAAAAAAACAGTGGCACAGAGATAGAGGTTAGACTGACTTGTTCTGGTGTAGGCAAGTTGTCAAAATCACAGCTGGCATGAGAAAGGTAGAACATTCAAGTTGGTGCAAGAAGGAAGCTCTACAGGCTCTTCCTGAGTGTCTATGAGGTCAAATGTCAGACATCCCAATCTACTTCCTAAAATTAATAGCCAGGTGTTATGCTAGTTACTGTACCTTAATCATTAATTATGGTTGTGGCAGCAGTATAGAAAAAAACAATACTAGGACACATGAGCTAGGGTGATAAAGAGGAAGCATCAATCATACATGACAATTAAGCCAAAGGTAATCTCTCTTTGCCTGGGATTCTCTCATTTGTGACTCTGAAGATCTCTTCTACATCAGACTTCCAACTTCAGACATTGCTACTGACAGTTCTCTTTCTCATTCACTTGCTTTATGTAACAAATAACCATGGTACTAGGATACAGATGGATGAAAATGCAGTAGGATGCATTCCTCAGTAATTCTCATATTTGCCAGGGAGTACCACCAGGACTTAGTTGAAATTAAAAGCAATTTCTCCAAATAAAATGATCAGTCAAGAGTTATGATTCAGCCAGATGTAGGTTGGGAGGTCCCTTCACAAGTTCAAAGCCAGCCTCAGCAACTTAATGAGACCCTAAGCAATTTAGCAAGACCTGTCTCAAAATAAAAAATAAAAAGGACTGAGGATGTGGTTCAGTGGTTAAGCACCTCTGGGTTCAATCCCTGGTACCAAAAACAAATGCAAAAAAAGTTAGTATTAATTCAATAAATGAATAAGCTACAGCGATGGAGTATAAAGTCAACAGTTAATGTTCATACTGGTAGCCTAAGAAGTTGGCCCACACACTCATTATTCTACAATGTCAAAATAAGTATGATGCATATGTCCTCTTAAGAAAGTGATTGAACTGGTATATTTTTCCAGAATCTTATGGCATAATATAGTGTATCAAAAAACTTGATATGCAGAAACAATCCATACTTATGTGGTAATGAATGATATCAATAGAGAATGTAGAAGTAAGGAAAAGAAATTAATTCGATAGAGTTGAAGGAAAGTAAGCATCGGGCTCCAGTTTGCAGTGGATGGTGGACTGATTACCTGGCATTTTTGATGTGTCAGTTTATTGTGTAAAAATGACTGATTTGAACAAGATCAAGAACCCTTAACCTGCATTCCACATGTGAGTTTCAGAGGATATATAATGATACCTAAATTATGGAGGAAACTGTTCATTGTATTCTTTGAATGTTACTAAAAAGACATGCACGAAAGAAACTACCTGTGGTGACAAATGTTGTTTTTAATTTATAATCTTCTATGAAATAATACTTTATTAAAAATTCACAAAAAGAATGAAATTTTTTTAAAGAGAGAGGGACAGTGAGAGAGACAGAGAGAAACAACTTTATTTAGTTTTTCACATGGCCTTCTTTGTTCCAACACTTAGTTGTATACATGGTGCTGGGGTTTGAACCCAGGTCCTCATGTTTGCAGGGCAAGCACCGAAACCGCTGAGCCACCGCTCCAGCCCCAAAAATGAAATTTTAAAAAATGAGTATATACAAAAGACCAATTTTTAACAGAAAATTACTCTGTCAAGTTGCCATAAAAATTTCCTAATGCTTCCTATTAGTTTGCATCATTGCTGTGGATTGACCAGCATGGGTCTACAAATCACACTTTGGAAAGCAGCTTTTCTAAGGAGTTTCTTACAGATCTAAACTTAATGGTCTCCACATGAGGGACTGTGGGCATATCTCAGTGGTACAGAGTGTGCTTAGCATGTACAAAGCCCTAGATTCAATCCCAGCATGCACACATACACATACTCACAAAAATTTGTAAGTGAAATCCAGATATCCCTATGATGTCCATTCTGCCTCAACTTCTGTTAAAACCACATAATCCAATTCATCATTGTATTCAGCATGCTAAAAGGAACTCAAGATAAATCTGTAAAACTCTGTTTTCTTAGAAATCAACTTGAAATTTTAAATAATACTGACAATGGCAACAAAATGTTTTTCCCTGTCACTTGTGATTACTTGTGTTCCATCAACAATAAGGATAAAGAGGGAATAAAACCTGTAGGACTAATTACAATGAGAATACAGGCCATCTGCTATCCAACCTACTAGTTCTCTCATCTATGCTTTTGCTTACCTAATTTTCCAGATTCAGAATGCTTTTACAAGTCTTTCCACTATTTCCTATGTACAGCCTTTTCAGGATACCTAACTGGATTTATTATGTCCTCAAAGCATAGCTATTAGGCACTTACCAATAGAAATGGACAAAAGGAAAAATAAAAACCTAAATGGTCCCTGTCCTTAAGTTTTTAAGAATAAATTCATTTATAGATGTATTATGTAAAGAATAACAACTGGAAATATGTAGAAGGGACAATGAAAAATGGTATCAAAGCTATACTGGAAGGTAACATAAGTATTTTCAGAAGTCTTTGGGGGTTGTGTCTTGAGTACTGACTACCTGGTGGACTGGCTGCAATATTAGAGAGCATTAGTCAGCTCAGTGAACTATCATTTGCAGTCTTCTACTTCTTTTACTACTAAGTGTTTAGTTAAAAATTGCTTTTTTCTTAAAAGAGATCCCTTTTTAATTGACGGTATCATAGTAGACCAAGAAGAAAAAGTGCATGTATATGTTAGTTTTGTGTGTTCAATGGGAAATAAACAAAGAATCATGAAGAGCAGAGCATGGAAAATGAAAGACAAAAGGTGTCCCAAAATGATTTAATCAAAGAATGTGGTAGAGAGGGTGAAAGAATGGTAAGAGGTGGCTACAGAATGAAGCTTCTCATATATCCCTAGAGATTCTGGTTCCCTTCTGAGTTCATATATGATTCACTTAAAGGTAAGTGAAGGAACGATATGATCAATAGTATGTTTTCAAAAGATTACTCTGGATGCTTTAAAGAGGACATCTAGGAGGTGAACAGTATGGATCTAGCAGTGCCAAGAGTACTAACTCAAGTGAGAAGCCATGGGATCTCAGACTAAGGGGCAGTTGGGAATGCAAACAATGGGGCAGAGGAGAAAGCATCAAAAAGACAGAATCACTACTGGTTATGGTGAATGAGTGAGTGGGAAGAATCATGAATGGCTTTCAGGATACTGACTTAGGGAATTTGGAGGTTGGTGATTTCATTCCCTCAAATGGACAAAAAAATGC
Organism: Aplodontia rufa; assembly: GCA_004027875.1. NCBI lineage: Eukaryota > Metazoa > Chordata > Mammalia > Rodentia > Aplodontiidae > Aplodontia > Aplodontia rufa. Next base: position 67,417 of record PVKS010005359.1, on the reverse strand, counting down.
CAGTGTTAATACAAGATGAGAGGGGTGGACAAAGTTTAATTTGCATATATTAAACTCAAGTTGTCCACAGAACTTTTAAATGGAAATGTACTCTGTAGGGAGTTAGAAATAAGAGTCTGTAGTTAAGAAATGAATTTAGGATTGAGAGAGGAAAGGTGGTCAGCAGTAACTGAATGCAAGAGATAAAATTTTACCAACAAATACTATTTTTTTAAAATCTCCTGTATTTTCTCCCTTAATGGGCATCCTACAAAAATATACCCCCTTTCATCTAAAAAATTAGTGGGAAAAGGAAACTAAAGGGCAAATTATATAGAATAGTAAAAACTGGACTGTGATTCACACTCAACATGCAAATCACTTAATACTGTCTCTAAGATAGGGTCACACTTTTGGCTCCAGATATTCAAGCAGCAATGCAAAGGGGGAAATGACAAATTACATATTCAATACTCATAAAGTAAAAGTAAACCAAGGTTTCAAAAATACAATTATATTACTTGGAGCAGAGAAAAATTTCCCCTGAGGGTCCTCATAAAAATAGCACTATAATATAATAAGCAATATTCATAATCACATCCCCACAGTTAATAAAACTATACTTACACTATTGCTATCGTATTAATTAATGTATAATGGTGGTACAATTACAAAGAGGAGTAGAGCAAAGGTAATTAAAAAGAGGAGAAAGAAGGAAAATTTGTGTAATTCATGCATAGAGCTCAGGTGGATTGGAACATGTAAACGGAAAGACTCCATTTAAGTAGTCATCTATAAAACCTAGAATGTATTTTATCTCCCAAATTAGACTAGTATATTCTCACCCACTTTACACTATTTAATCTCCACAACCTTACTGAAGATTCATTCATTTGCCACTTCAATACATAAGAACTTTCTGAACTAAAAGTAAAACCCATGAGAGAAGTGATACATATTATTTTGATAACTCTCCTAAATCGATTGGTTTGGATGATACCTGGAAATGAATAGTTGTTCAGCAAATATTTTGAATAAATCAATTTAACAATAAACAAGCTGTGTGATTATGAGACCAGCAATGTAAATAAAGTAAATAGGAGCTAATAGGCTCAATATCATACAGAAAACATAATTATTTCAGTCAAGTATCTGTTCGAGGACAGGCACTCTTCTAGATATTGGTTGCACAGAGAAGGGGAAAGTAGACAAAATGTACTTATCAAGTCTAGGTTTCATAGTGGAAGTCAAGAACTGATAATATGTATGTATGTATGTATGCTAATGTGTGGTTCATTAGATGGTTTTAAATAACAGAAAGAATAAGAAAGCCCGGGAACAAAGACGGAGTATTCTGGGTTACAAGAGTGTAACATTGAAGAGGAAGGTTAAGAAGACCTCACTTAGAAGGTCCTAGCTGAGCAAACACCTTGAAGGAAATGAGGCAGCAAACTACATAGGTATTTGGGTAACATTGGTTTAGGCAAGAAGAAGAGAAAGTACAAAGGTCCCGAGGCAACAACAACAACAAAACGATTCTAATGCAAAGTCATGAGCAATTAGGTCAGAGATGGTGGGGGAAAAATGGTAAATGTCAGAGACTTACAGACCATTGTAAGCACTTTAGCTTTCCTTTGAGTGCATGGGAACCATTAGAAGGCTTTGAGCTAATGAGTGAACTAATTTGTCCTGAGGGTAAGTGCAGTTATTGTGAAAACACATATTCAATATATTATATGAACAGAAAGAAGGATTATGGAAGATTGAATCTTAAAGGATACTTTTGAATTATCCAAACAAGAGGGGACCAGGGTGGGAATAAGAACCTTTCCAGACACATGGGCATGAAGACTGAACAAAGTCACTAAGATAAGAAAAAGTTTGGAATATTAAGAAATAGGAGTGAGTTAACAGCAATACAGAAAATGATAAAGCAGAGAGGCAGATGAAAGAGGAGTTTAAAGATGTAGGCAAGAGTGCACTGAAAGAATTTCATTCTTATCCCTAGTCATTACAAATAATACTCTTGGGGATGGAGATATAGGGACCCTTACATATGCAGCACAAGTTGCACATATGACCCAGAGGTGATCTTCAGTGTCTGCATAAATGGTGTGTAATTTTATTGATAAAGTACTGATGGAGAAAATAATTTGGATGCATACTTATGGATTGATGTGCCAGATGCGAGGTCTGAAATATGTCATAAGAACATTGTCCAAAAGAATTACTCATTTGTAATGAGTAAAGTAAAATTATATAAGAGAAAAAAATGTTTCTACTTTTCTAAAATGTGACAGAAGTACAAGCTATGTTGACTCATTCTGCTATCAACAGGGTGAATGAAGCCACCATTAGAGAGGTGTTTTGACTCATTGGACCTAAGTTTGTCACCTCCAGAGTCCAATGACCTCACTCTGAATTCCAGCAGCCTCAGACTGGATCCAAACTTGAAGCTAATCGTTATATTCCAAATAGGAGTATATATGGTTTAGAAGATGAAATCTAGCATACCTTTATAAACTCTCACAAAAAAATCAGATTACAATGGTTGGTCTGAAAATGGATTTATCCAGCAAACTATTTTCAAAAGAAAAAAAATAAAGCAAACAATATTGGTGTCCTGGCTTAAATAAAGTGGTTGGTTACTGCTTTCCTCTTCAATCACCTCAGGCTCTTGTAGCATGAGACTTTTACCATCTTCAGATGCTAAAAGATTTAATAAGAACACGATGTACTGAACCTTTCATTTAGCGAGCCAACCCGACATTCTAAATAAGATTAAATGTTTGCCGGTAGTTGGAAGAGGAACCTTAGGGGTTTCTTAAAAGATTTCCTATCTTCCTATTGCTCTAAGAATGATTTTAACTGAAAACTGATTTTTTTTTTCTTGTATACAAGGTATCATTTTTGAGTTTGTTTATATTTCCCTTGAAAACGGCTTTTCAGAGCTCTTAGATTTTAATGGAAATTTATTGCTGGGTGTTTGATAGCCAAAAGGAATGTGTTTCAATCACAGTCAAAATGGCAATTTTCCCCACAGTGGCACAACAACGTACCAGCACAAGGCCACACAGCAGCTAGAAACCGGCAGGAGTGCTGGGTCCTTTATAACTGAGTGTCAGCACCACTTGCATGAGCCTAGTTTCTGACTGACCTGGGAGGATGTTTGATTCTGCTGAGTTTCAAAGAGTGTGACAGCTCTGCAGCTTTGATACAAACTCCTCTAGAATTACCCATCTGCTCACTTGTGGTAGGAGACTTTAGGAAACATGTATCAAAGAAAGCCCTGGCTCATTGTTTGTTTAGAGAGACTGCTTTGGAAATGGCTCAGCCTCTGTCAAGATAAGTAGTTCTTGAATTTTTCCTAAACTTGTTGGCCTTAGTATGTAGGGGTTATATAATGCATAATAATTAAAAGAAAATTAGGAGGGCTGGAGCAGTGGCTTGGCCGTTATGGCGCTTGACTGGTATGCACAAGTACATGGGTTCAAACTCCAGCACAACGTACACAGCTAAGTGGCAGAGCAATGAAGGCCATGTGAAAAACTCAATAAAAATTGCTTCTCGCTCTCTGTCTCGCACTGTCCTTCTCTCAAAAACAAAACAAAACAAAACAAACAAACAAAAAACAGCACCAGGTACACAACAAAGGGCCAGAGCAATAAAAAGCCACATAAAAACTAAATAAAAATTGATTGTCTTTCTCTCTGTGTCCCTCTCTCTTTAAAAAAAATGAAATAAAGAAAGAAAGAAAATAGGAAATGTTTTTGGCGTAAGAATGAATGTCAAATGATTGCATAGGCTATCTCCTCAAAACTGAGGCTCTGGATGCGGATGAAAATATTTTTGGAAGGGGCAGTGGGAAAGAAGAAAAAAGCAGAGAACAAAAACGAATCTCATACAACATTCTTGGTTAAAAAAAGGATATATATATGTATGTATATATATACATACATATATATATCTAGAGTGGTGGCTCAGGGATTACGGTGCTTGCCTGGCATGTGTGAGGACATGGGTTCAAAACCCAGCACCATGTACACAACTGTCAGAGCAACAAAAGCCACATGAAAAACTAAATAAAATTGATTCTTTCTTGCTGTCCCTCTCTTTTAAAAAATAATCAAGTTGAATGAAATATTTTCTCAGAAAACTGCCACTAAATCATTGAACTATACTAGCTATGAATTTCAGTTAAATTCTTGTTCTCCTATAGATACATGGAAAAACATTTTAATAATAAAATAAAGAAGCAAATAATTATGTAAGCAACATAGAGAAAAGGAAAGTTGTAATACAATGTGAGTCAAAAGACCTAAAACAAGGCCAGCGCTCATTTTCTCAGTTACTTAACTTTTCTGTGCCTCAGTTCTCTCTTCTGAAATGGAGATCATAGTAATTCCTGTCCTCCTTGCTTCTTGGGGTTTTGGAGCAAACGAGAAAATGAGTATAGATCTATTATTACCAATATTTAAAGGGCAACATAAATATTTATGGCTTAGGAAAGTTATTTAACTCTATGACCTCCATATATTCATCTGTGAGAAAAAAAAAAAAAAGCTCTGCCACTGCTCTGTCTACACTCAAAGTGATGTTGTACAAATCTACTAGCATGCTCTGAGGCATGTGGTGTCAATAGGCATTGTACTTCCACACCTATTCAAACAACAGTGTGGAGGAAAAGATTACAGCTGACAGAAATGACAACATTTTAGAGTTAGTCTATAATCCTAGGAAATAAAGTTGATAAGAATGAAAAAGTGCAGATAATATTAAAAATTTTCACTCTTAAAAATGTAGATTAGCAGAAATTTCCAATATCGAAAGTCGAGAACATTAACAACTGATACTATTACAAGTGGTTAGGAAACAGCAAATTAGACTTTGTAATGCTTTCCCAAAGGAAGTAGAAATATACCATCATTACTTTCAGTGTAAATTGAACTGGGATCAGTGGGTTAGCACACATTGCAGAGAAGCAATGCTTCCGTGGGAGCAAAGTGAACCAAATGACACTGCAGATCTTTTCCATATTTAATGTTTGACAGGCAAAAAGTACTTGCATTAATGCAGTAATGTGCTATGGAAGTTATCTCCAGGGGAATGCTCAAAGTTTTAATAGTGTTTAATAATAAGCATCACACTATGAGAACATATTTTCCCTTTCAAGTATTATTCATTCAAGTTTGAGGGAATGCACTTGGCAAAACTTAAATGAGAGCTGGATCTAAACAAAAGCTATCATTTTGTATTTTGGGCTGGTTTGAAGGAACACAGGAAACCTGATAAGCATGGGAATTCAGGGTATCCTAAATTCTCTTGGTACATTGCAAAGGCAGGTAGGTGGAGAAGACATCAATGTTTTGAAATAAAGGACTTCCCTCACCAAAATACACACACACACTCACTCAGTAGGATATAGCCAATGGTGATGCTTATTTGGGGACTGAAGATCTACAATATGACTCCTAAAAACATGTGTCAATGACTATTCACCTGACCTGTAGTAAGTTGATATTCGTGTGCTCTTTGTCCCACAATGCCTATTTCCACGCCCATTTCTCAGTTGGAGGAGAAGCAATTTTGTCAAGCAGAGTAGAGTTATTTGGCCTGTCACTAAAGGTGAAGCTGGTACTTCTAGAGAACAGAGGCCAAAGGTACTGCTAAACATTTACTAACCCACGACAGCCCCCACCACACATACAAAAATCACCTGGTCCAAATAATACTGAGATTGAGCAATTACGCTCTAGACTAATACTATCCTAAAAGTATATTATAAAGTAAATAAGGAGCTAGTCATTTTGAGCATAAAAGCAATGTAAAAAAGTCAATATTTTAGTAATATTATTGTTATTGCTTAAGCTTCTTTTCCACCCAAGTTTTCTTTTAATTATAAAGCACTTGGCAGAAAACTAAGATTCATTTCTATAATAGGCTTAATGGCTTTCTTTTTCAGCAGTCTTTTTCTTCAATTAATTAGCATTTAGCTGCATTCCTCTAATGAAGGCTAAAAAAAAATGAACTATTGCCTTCAACTTCTCAGAAGTTACAAAATTCATCAAGAATGTTAAAATTTCCTGATAAGAGATGTGTAGAACATAGATTTAGGAAGCGTTTTCTCTCTCAGGAATATTATTTATAAACATTTCTTGGAAGCATAAAATAAAATTAAAAATATTCATATTATAATTCTGAAGGCTACATATGGTATCAATAATGCTGAAAATAGAATTTTAGTGCTGGGGAAGTTTTTATTACATATGTGGATGAAGACTAGGTAACTAACAGCCAAGGCCATAGAATGAATCGATCATATCTAAATCCCAGGCTTCTTTATGCTCAGTTGCTGATTGATTCCTGTTCATCACAAACAAAACAACCTATTTATTTAATATATCAATAGAAAATATCAATCTTTACTAAAGATTATAATAGTATAATGTGAACAGTCTGAATTGGCAATGCATTATTATAAAACATTGCCTTGTAACTTTAGGTCATCTGATTTGCCACACAGAATAATTAAAAAATTGTCATTTATTGGTAATGATTTAGTAGTAAACATGTTATGATAATTATAAAATATTTTTTCTAAAGCATTCATTTTAAATCTGTGTTGTCATTTAGAAAAAATAAATGAAAGACAGCAATAACACAGGTACAACTCAAATATTTTTCTATCATTGCTAATAGTTTATTTAGTAAATTGTTTGCTTGAATTATTGCATTTGCTACATATAGCAACAGAAGGTTTCTAAAATAAATTAGTAAAATTAAATATCCAAAGGAAAAGCAGAGAGATATAGTTTTCTTATAAGAACTATGATTTTTAAATATTTTTCACTGCAAAGAAGCCCTCCCCAAATAACCAAGAACAATTTTTATACAGTATATACATAGATTTCTCTCTCTACCAAGACTGAAGTGTGGATTGCCATGATACTCGGTTTTATCTCTTCCCTTTGACATTTTCTGAGCATATGGAGCAAATTATTTGACCTCATTGATTCTTCATTCACCAAACTCTAAATAGAGTGGATTAAATGGAAGGAGCTACAACACCCCTTCCAGCTCTAAATTTTTATAATTTCATGAAACTTTGAGGCCAAAATCTTTTGATCCAAATATAGAATATAGTAGTATAATATTCCTATCTGAATTTCAGCAGGACAAATGATGTTATGACAGAAAAATCACCTCAAAGTATCTAGAAAAACTAGTTAGAAAAGCTAACTCCAGCTTACGGAGACTTCAAATAGCTTGTTTTCTATGAAGTCTCAGTCATCATTCAGATCCTGCACCAGGAATTCAAATGGCATCCTTGGTCTCTGGTTTCTCTTCATCTCTCTACTGTTTAATGTCTTGTTAGTTTAATGTTCAATATATACAAAGTAATTCTATTTCTCTAATAATAGTCTTTGTATTTTCAAATTTCAGTAGAGCAAGAGAAAGAGAGAGACAGAGGTAAGCCTGTCACTCTATCTCCCTACTATCCTAGCAAACAATGTGCTGCTTTCTAGTTTGTTCTGTTCTGATTAAATCATAGGCTCCTCAAACAACTGATGACTGCAGTTAGGGAAACACAAAGGTGTGGGTGACATGCCCTTTCCTAGAATCAGAGATGAAGTAACTCAGAAGTTTATTCTTGAAACAAAAGGAAATCATAATGTGTATTTTGAAAAATTAAGCCAAAATAGCATAAAGTAAAGCAGAGAGGTGGCGATAAATCAAATGACGGTGATAGCATTTGAGTCCTTGGAACAATACCTGTATGAAGACTGAGACTTCATGAAGGACAAAACCCTTTTTACGCATGAGTTACTTTGAGGATTTATTTTTTCCCTGTCATAACATATGTAGTTCCAAATAAATTAAAGATATAAAACTGTTTTAAAATTATGAAATAACCATTACCTTTATTAGGCAATGAAAGAATGTTAGCTCAAAAAACTTGATGACATCGTTGACATATATTTAATAGGTACTCTGTGAAGATGTGTTGTTTGATGCAATTTACTGAAGATAGAATTAAAAGAAATCTGTACATGTTTAGTGAATATGTACAATTAAGTAGAAAGTGAAAGAATACCAGGTAGAGATGATCAAAGCATGATGTACATATGTATGTATGGAAATATCACAAGGAAACCCATTATTTTGTATAATTAATATGTGTTAACAGTTATTATAATAAAAAATAAAAACTCATATGGTAAAAAAATAAAGGAAAATCACAAATTATGTGGGGAAGAGTCAGAAGAGCTTATATATTTCAGAGACAAAACACTCTAGACCTGTATTTTGTCCTTTACCAAGAAAATTACAGAAACGTTGGGTTTTTCTTAATACTTCCCTTTTATTTTCCCCCTGCTCTCCACTTCCTCCCAGTAAAAGCAAGAGGGGCACACCCATCTTAATGTGACAACAGTAATTTAAGAGAAATCTTTTACTCATTTTTTTCTCTATTCCCATAGAATGCAAGCTCCAGGACTTCAGAAATCTTTGTTTTGATAACTAATATATAGACTAATTTAATCCATAAGTGCCTAGAAAAAGAAGAACACAGCAAAACAACCCCTAAATGAATCTATAAACTGGTGGTGAAATGAAGAGAAGGCTAAGGAGAACATGAATTACTATGAATTCTTTCTTCCACCTCCTTTGTCATCCTAAAACTCTGATCCTCTTTATGGATTATACACATAACATTTAGTGTCAGATCCCAAGGTTTGGAATATATGGAAGACAGTGATTATCTTCTGGAAATTGTATTCTTATGAAAGGGGATAGGCTACATTTTCTTTCCTGGCAATTTCATATATTTCATAATGTAGTGGATGCTAGAAAAAATTAAGATGAGGACAGGATGTTATAGGATTTGTAGGATAACTTAATTATGTTAATGTTTTTAGATTTGCTAAGCTTGGAGGGGGATATGAGAGATTTTGTCACACAAGAAAAGAAAGGCTATTCTGGGAATAAAAGGTACTAGAAAGAAAAATAGTGGAATGATAGAGTAAAAATACCTGGGATCTAAAAGATTTTGACAGTTGCTTTTTGACCTCATACCTGTACAGACCTCATACATATCAGAAGGCAATGGGATTTACATGACAGGATCTTACAAGACATGTCTCTTAGATATTTACAAGAAAAAACATAGACCATGCCTATGGGTGTGAGTATGCCATTCTTCTGAGCAATCAAGAGATTCCCAAGGGCATTAAAATAAAATTCAAATATGTCCTTTGCCTTCTTCCTCCTTCATCATTACCTATTTGCACCCAATATATTCTTTCTTTTTTACCTCAAGCCATGCTTATTTTCATCCCCCAGGAATTTTAAATGGGCTATTTCTTCTCCCTGGAATGATCTGCCTCACTCCCCACCAAGTAGACCCATGACTAGCTTCTTCTGGTCAGTGTCAGAGAAAACTACGTTTCCTCCTCAAATCAGTTTTCCCTGGCACGACATACAGGAGTCACCCAACTATTATATTCTATCATCTAGACTACTTAATTTCCTCATCCTATCAGAAACTTTCTTGTTCACTTATCTTTTTATTTATTGTAATATATTTCCATTTCCTAAAATTACAATTTTATAAGAGCAGGTGGTAAATGGCCATTTTGTGTAATGCTCCCAATAACTAGAAGAGTACCTGATACATAATAGTAGATCAATTATTATTGGAATATTATTATTAACAATAGGAAATTTGGAGAAGCTCAAGGCAGAGGGATGATGGAGGTGAGAATTGCTCCGAAATTATCAGAATGAGTAGTAGTATGGAAAATTTTCTGAAACATGCTGGGTTGAAGCAGAACTACATATGAAGAATTTTCTATATAGGGCCTCTGTCCTTTCAAAAACTTTGTTTGTCGAGACAATGGTTACATAAAGCTGTCTCCAAATTTGGGGCTCAAAGGAAAGTATCAATCTATAAGAAATTGCCTTGTGTTGGTTCCATTTCAAGTATTTTACAGTATCATAGTCATTTTTACCTGAATGAGTCCTCAGCTATTTGTTAAAATAAGTTGCAATTAGTATAATCAGATAAAAATTTAAAGATGTGATATTAATTAGATCATATTACAATATTGTGGTCAGTTTTCCTGTGGTTGAAGTGTCCTTGGAGCAGTTTAAATAGACTGAATATTTTAATATCTCAAAGTTCTTTGACATATTAATGAATATTAAATGTCACCTTAATCCTTAATGAACAGTCCAATAATTTTCCAAATCACAAATAACAAGTAGATTCTATTAGATAAGACAGAAACTGCTATTATTAAAAAATGATAAGAAGACCAATACTGCAAAATGAAGCTGGGGTTTCTAAGACTTCCATAACTTTTGATGTAATCCTGAAAATACAATGCAAACAACACAAGAAAGGCAAAACTCTTCAGATCTGTATTTCTCTACCATTACTTTAAAACTTTAGGAAATTCAAAAGTAAAAATAGGAGAATTACGATAGCAATGAAACTGCCCAAGATCAAAGGATTTGTTTCAGTCCCAGGAAAATTCGTAAAATGGAAATTAGAAACAAATCTTATTTATAAACCATTCTTTCAAATTAAGGAATAAGAAGTATATGTGTGAGTATGCATGTATACATGTGTATATGTGTATGTGGGAGATGTCAAGATCAATAGTGATGGTTATGGAAACAGATCATGGGAAGGACTTGGGTGCAATAGGAGTTCCAATAAAGCTTTATTTATGTCACATGAGGCAGTGCAAGCCTGTAATTCTAGCAACTCAGGAGGCAAAACAGGGAGATCCAAAGTTCAAGGCCAGCCTGGAAAAACTTGAGACTCTCTCAACAACTTAGCAAGACTCTGTCTCAATACAAAACGACTGTAGATGGAACTCAGTGGTAAAACACCTCTGGGTCCCACCTCCAGAACAAAAAAAAGAAAAAAGAAAAAAGAAAAGAAAAATTATGAATGCTAAATTTAAATTTCAAATAATTTTTACATCACATGTTTTGCTTTTTTTCAACCATTTAAAAATACATAAAAACATTCTTATGCTACAGGATACATACAAACAGTTGAACTAAGTCCACAAAAGCAATAATTTAGTCTTGCTATAATATTATACCAAAAACTAAACTTGTAAATTCCAAGAATCACAAAAGGACAAACCACGATGACAGCTAAGGGCAGTAAGAAAAGAATAAGTTCTTAGTATTATTGCCAATAAACAGGAAAAACCACTTTTAAATTTGCTATCTCCTCTAGTGCCTCTCAGAAATTATTTCAAATTCTTTCCAGAATTCACTTATTATTATTAATATGCACAGATTGTATCCAGATGTGATTTCTTCAATAGGGTGATTTCATGCATTTGGCTATTTACTAACTACAAAATATACAACTGTCGAAAGGTCTATAGCACCTAAGGGAATTGACTACTTTATTATCCCAAATGTTCTGACACCTCAGTGTCATTGAAAACATGACAGAGATACTTCAAGAGATTTCTTTTCTTTTCCAAAGAAATGCATTAAACAAATTGCTATGCAAAACTGGACACATCATTTGTTCTCCAAAGGAGGAAGGTAGCTACATACATATTAAGGCTCCAACTCCCTGACTCTGTAACTAGGAAATAAAACAAGTGAGGTTGGGTAGAATCAAGCCAACCAGGATTCTGCTGCTGAGCAGGTATAAGTCTCCTTGGGCAAAATAAAGGGTTAGTCTTGTTTTACTAAAAATTGGACCATTAGTTCCCTTACCTCTAAATCAGAAACAGAAATTTATACTTCTCAGAGGAAATGAAAGTTTTAAATAAAGTTAAATGAAGTGACAAAGTACATGCAATGCTTGTATCACAAGCACATTGTATAGAATCTCCATTATTCCTAAAATGTCCTCTTATAGCAAACATAGGATTGAGCACAGACTGACCTGGCAGCCTAAATGTTGGTGGAGATAACTCTAAATCCATAATAAAAGACACTTTCAGAATTTGTTGCAAAGATAGATTCGATCCTGAAACTTGTTTGAGATAGGAAGACATAAGATGGAATAAATGGAGATCTTTCTTTAATAGTCCTATCAGTCTATTTTAGAAACTAGACTCCTGCTTAAAAATTAATCACTGACTGATAGCATGAAACACTTTGAGAATCTATATCTACATATATTATATTATTTTGATAGAAGCTTGTGATTGTTCAACAAATAAATTTCTGAATAAAAAATACATTAACTATAAACAAATTAATGACCAATAGTATGAAACACTTCCAAAGAAATTCAATGCAATGTAAATCCTGGGGTCTTTATGTGTGGTTCAAAATGAATGGAGATAATGTGACCCACTCAAAAAGAAGGTGAAAGAGAAGTGGAAGGGTACATTATTTTCTCCAAACAGCTTTCAAGTACCCATACTCCAAATAGTGTGTATCTATGCCAATATTTCAGGTCATTAAGAATTTGGTATGGTACTCTCATTTACATAAATTATAGCTACCTATGATCTATGGACCTATAAATAATTAACGGGTATATAACCTATTTGATGTCAAGTACAGCAAGGCAAACAATTTTATCAAAATAGAAATGACTTTTTAGATAAAACACCAATAGTTACATGAATTTCACTTTAGTTTTTAAAGTGTAAATCATAGTATTTTGTAAGTTTTCTAACTTTTTTAGATGTTATCAGAAATTATTTCTTTCATTTTATAATAAAGCAATGTTATCTATTACATGACTTTCCAGGCTTCCTGGTAGGCATATACTCATGTGAGAGGGAGACACAAAACTGAAAACATGGCATCTCATTATAGACTCTCCACTGTTTAAACCTTCAGGCTGGCAATATGTATTTAAATAAAATGTCATAAAGCCTCTCAGTACATGATAATTTAATAAATATGAAAACGCCTCTAAGGCTCACTAACTTCTTTTCTCAATTGTTAGGTTACTCCCTGCTATGATACCATCACCAAGTTAGAATTTAGGCATATTGCTTAGGGTAACAGAAATACTGAGGAGGAAATAATATTAGTAATTCCAGTTGGGATGAGAAATCCTCTTAATCATTTAAAATGTTCTTTGTGATCCAAATTTCTCTCTACTTGGGTTAATTCAACTACAAATTCTCAGTAATTTGTAATATTTCTACCTTCTAAGATGTCTACATGGAATTGTTAGAAAAAATTGCCCATCCATAAGCTATGCCTGGAGAACCTGAGATTTTATTCACCTCATTTTAAAAAAGGAAAGATGAAAGTCTTCTTCTCAAAAGAAATTTAATCTTTTACTGTTTTATTCATACATTTACAGAAATTTTTAACATCCGAAAGTACAACTTATCTTCATTAGTTGAATGGAGATTTGGGGAAATTGTATTAGGGTCTGGGAAAATGAAAGCTAGGAAAAGTAATTTTGCATAGTATTCATACATACACCATCCAAATAAATAATTCCAGAAAAAATTATACACAACGACCCATAAACAGAACATGCAGTGTGTGTGTGCATATACATGTATGTGTGTGTGCATATACATGTATGTATGTATGCATATACATGTATGCATGCATATACATACCATATGTCACTTATGGCATATACATACACACACACACACACACACACACACACACACACATATATGGTATATACTTGTTCACCAATGCTGTAAAACTACTTCAAAGGAATGGCTTCAGGACAACTGTCAGGAAGTAGCATCTTATAAATAATTGATAGCTTAGAATTGTAATAACTTCAGGTGGTCACAAGCTTTTTTAAAAAGACAGTGTTCTCTGTGAATTTTAACACAGTTAAAATTAAAAATATTAAACTTTTTTAAAGTTTTATTTCTAGTATGTGAAAAGATATTAGATACTTTGAAGCAGCTTTCAAAGATTTGAAAACTGAGAGCAAAAAATAAAATAAATAAATAAAATTGCACAAGAGAGCACTAGTGTACAAAGACTGCTACCACATCATACATCTTTGGTTTCAATCACAAACCAATCACATCATAAGCACTGTTAAACCTGCTCAGGAAATTAGTTGGTTCAAAACAATGCATTTATTCTACAAACCATTTATTCTTTTTTAGTGTAACAAAATAGGTGATTATTTTGACTACCATTCCAAAGAAACAGCCCTTTAGAATTTGAAAACTCTGCAAACAGGAATATTTTCTTTTGTATATATATGGAAACCACCTTTGTTTTTAATGCTGCCAGGGTGAAGTCTTAATGCTAATTTGTTTTAAGAGCTAGAACTTAGTATATGTTTAAGTCTTCCTTTAAACAAATGCACAGGTGTTCTTGATGTAAAGTCTTCCAGATATAAACCTTATGGACAGGGAAGGGAGAGTGACCTTGCAAGAACTGACTTTTCCATATCTAGTGAAATACTTTTCTCAGGGAGTGCCACATGCAGTTATCCTAAAAAATGGTGCATTTACTGCTGTAGATATTGCTGTCCCACTGCTGATAAGACTTGTGTTGTTTAAAAAATTAGCCAGGAACTTAATCGGTATTATAACGTGTGTATATTCTTATCCCTTCATTCTATCACCTGCCCAAAATAATAATGGTAGGTGGTTTGAAAAGTGAATACAAGTGAATACAAAAATGTTAAGTAGCATTTCATTTGATGGAGGAATGGGCAGATTCACAGTTAAAATTCACAATTGTCTTCAATATCACAAGTGTGTCACACTCAGAAGATATCATTATACTAATGACAGAAAAAATTCTAGAGACATCAAAAACTGTTTACTTAAGACACAAAATCCTACCTAACAAATGTAATCCTGAACTAACAAATAAATGTGTACTGATATCAGGCCACGAAACCTATATTACTGAGAGATACATTGTGGGAGATAGAAACTTAGAAATAGAACCACAGTGTCAAATCCGTGCTGACATTAGCAAGAAAGAAATAAACACAAGAGATAAAGAAAAACATGAAAGAAATTCATCAAGATTCATGCTTCAAGCAATGTAATGATATTTGAGAATATCCAGATATTAGAACACTAATAAAAGTATTATTATGTTAGATATTTTTATTAATTACATTTGTTTTGAAATAAAATTTAGCTGGACTAGCCTGAATAGCAGTAGAATATACATTTCATACTTCACATATGTTAGTGTCTATATAAATGTATATTCATTCACACATAGCACACACACACATCCAGTCACACACAATATATGCTGGCATATCTATACTTCATGTGGTAGTTATAAAATTATCTTTCAGTAAATAAAATTGAGACAAGACCTATTCTTTACCTATTATGAACCATACTAAAAGGGCATTGCTTATGATTTATTCAATCCTTTAAACAACCTTTGAGGTAGGACTTTTATTATTATCTTCTTTACTGATAAAAGAACAGAAGTCAAAATGTCTAGTAACATAGTGAGAATTATACAATTCACAAGTAGCAGAGCAATTATTTTAACACCAGAATTCTGACTTGGGAGGCTCTGTTCTTAACACCATATTTTATAGCCTCTTAATGGAATGGAAGATGCAGGAGAAAAAAGGATTTAATCAAGCCAGAATGAAGAATACATTTATAAATGTTTGAAGGCAGAGAAAATTGGATGGATTCCAAATAGTTTTATCAACCTTATAAAATAAAAAAAAGAATTTAAAAATTATTGTCAAATATATCATGAAATGGGAATGACATACAGACAATACCAGAAGTGTTAAGTTTTGGTAGATGGCTATTTCTTTTACTCATCAGGTAAAAACTTCTGGTGCTAATCAAACAGAAATTCCTCTGCTGAATCCCGAAAGGAAATATAACAGTGTTATGATAAAAACATTCCAAATCCATTTGAACGTAACACAGTGGGAATGAAACCAAGATTATGAGCTTGGATTTGGTGTTAGTAGGAAGAATATTCCAGGCTCTCTCTAGTCCAAATCCTTATTAAAGTAAGACCCATCTCTTTGTGGTTTGCCATGGGAACTATTTTCCTCAACTGTGCTTCAGAACTAGCAATAAGTAAAGAATGAGTTACCTGGATTATCAGGCCAGCCTGAAGGCAGTCATGTAGGAAGTCAGTTAGAAAACATTTGAAAACAATTCACACAAGACTTGATAACTTCAGGCTTGGAAACTATGGCAGTAACTTCTGGAGAACATTCATAAAGCTGGCAACTTTAGGTTAAATAGTCTATGAAGTGATGGGCAGAAGCACATTCAGGAACAATGATTTAAAAAAAAAAAAAAGAACACTACACATAGAAGCCTTAGAATATGTTGCTGTACTTTCAAGATGGAAATTGTATCTCAGGTTGACTATTCAACTTGTGTTCTGATATTCCTCTCCCTTTCTGCACTTAGTGACTACCATTTTATTCTGTTTCCAAGTTTTTGACTTTCTTTGTTCTTTGTTTTCTTAGATTGAACATACAAATGAGATCCTGCAGTATTTGTCTTACACAGTCTCACTTATTTTATTTAGCCTGTACATCCATATTCTTTTCCTCAATAGCTCTACCAATTTACATTTCTACCATCAGCGTACAGGGTTCCCTTTTCTCCATATTCTCACCAATATTTCTCTTTAGTGTTTTTGATAATAGCCACTCTAATAGGTGTGAGGTGGTGTCTCACAGTGATTTTGATTTAAATTCCCCTGATTCTGATGTTGAGAGTATTTTCATATATCTGTTGGCTACTTTTTTGACTTTTGTGGAAAAATGACTACCAGATACTTCGCCCATTTTTTCACCAAGTTATTTGATTTTTTTATGCTGTTGAGTTGTGTGAGTTCCTTACATATGTTAGAGATTATTAAATTTGTATCAAATACGTGGTTCACAACTATTCTAATTCATTGTCCCAACTTTTTTTTTTTTTAAAGACAGAGGGACAGTGAGAGAGACAGAGAAAGAGAGAAACAACTTTATTTAGTTTTTCACGTGGCCTTCGTTGCTCCAACACTTAGTTGTGTACGTGGTGCTGGGGTTTGAACCCAGGTCCTTGTGCTTGCCAGGCAAGTGCCGAAACCACTGAGCCACTGCTCCAGCCCCATTGTCACAACTTTTGATTTTGTCGACTATTTCCTTATTTATGCAGAAACTGTTTTTTGTCCTACCTCTGCATTTTTACTTTTATTGCCTATGATTTTGATGTGATATTGAAAATTCATTAGCAAAGCCAATACTATGAAGCTTTTCTTTGATGATTTTTCTAGGAGTTTTAGAATTTCAGGTCTTCTTTTTAGGTATTTAATTTACTTTGAGTTGATTTTTTGTGTCTAGTGAAGCACAAGGGTTCAATTTTATTCTTTTGCATGTGGATATCCAGTTTTTTCTGTACCATTTATTGAAATGACAGTTCTTCCCCCTATTGTGTCTTCTTGGTAGCTTTTCCAAAAATTAGATGATCATATATTCTTGTGTTTACTTTTGAGCTTTCTATTATGTTCCATTGCTATGTGTGATTGTTTTTATACCAACAAACTGTGTGATTATTATTTCATTATAGTATAATTTGAAATCAGAGAATATGATGCCTCCAACTTTGTTTTTCTCTCTCAAGAGCATTTTGATTATTCAGGGTCTTTTGTGTTCCCTGTGATTTTATATTTTTCCTATTTCTGTGAAAAATGACATTTATTTTAAATATGTAAATGATACTAAGTTAATTATAACAGTGAAAAAACATGCCTTAGTCTAAGTTTTTCATTTTGTACAATGTCCCTTGTACTTTCACATTGTACAAAATGAGCTTTAGAGGTTAAGAATAATATTTATCTAATTTGATTCCTGTATTATAAAAAACATCATTTTGTTTTACATTTCATATATCTCAATTCTTGAGAAAGTAACTTATTGCTTTTATATCATATTATGTAGCTAATTAATAATTATATTGTGTCACTCTTTCTTCCCCAAACCCTTTCATATTTTCTGCTGTTTTTAAATAGATTTCTTGAGATATAATAATTATAAAACAAACTGCTCATATTTACAGTGAATGTATACTTTGATATAAATTGGATGTAAGTTATGGATTTAAGCTCATTTTTAATAAATTAATAACCAATATTTTAGCAACATTTATTGAAATGATGATCATTTGTCCATTGAGTGAACTTTGCATTTTTGTTGTAAATCAGTTGTCCACATATATGCAGACTTTATATGGACCATATTCTCTTCTATTGATCTATTTTTCTAATTTCCCTTTTAACATTACACTGTTTTGATTACTCTAATTTTATAATAAGTTTTTAATTCAGAGTTTCAGTTCTATAATTTTTTCTTTTATAAATATGTTTTAGTATTCTAGGTTCTATGAATTTCCATGTGAATATTAGAAAAGGTTTTTCAATTTCTAGGAAACTGCACACTGGTATTTGGGTTGGGATACATTAAACATATCAATTGTTGTGGAAAAAAGACATCGTAATACTATCAGATCTTCTGACCAATATCTCCACTTACTTAAGTCTTTAATTTCTCTTATCAGTACTTGTAGTTTTCTGTATACAGGTCGATGAATTTTTGCAGATTTATACTTCATATTTTATATTGTTATAAATGATTTTACTATTTCCACTTATTTCAATTATTCTTACTGGTATATGTAAATACGACTGATTTTTGAAAATTGGTCTCAGACCCTGAAATTGTGTCAAAACTCAGTTCACACATGTAGAACTAGCAGTATCATATTTTATACACAAATGATCATGTCATTTGAAAAGTTTTCCTTTGCCTTTTCAATCTGGATGTCTTTTATTATTTTTCCTTAGAGTGTGCACTGGCTAGAACATCTAGTATAATGTTGAACAGAAATGGTAAAAGTGGACAAAAGCCTTGCCTTGTTCTTCACCTTAGAAGGCATTCAATCTTTCAGCATTAAGGAGATTGCTACAGGATTTTCAAATTGCCTCTTAACAAGTTGAAGTTCTTCTCTATTGTATTTTGCCAATAGATTTTTTTTTTAATGAAAGAGAGATGCTGAATTTGGTCAAATAAGAAGTCTGTTGAGATAATCATGTGGTTTTTTCTTTTTCAGTTTGTTCATATGGTGAGCTTCCAATGATTTGTTTTTAAAGTTAACCCGACCATTATATTCTTGGGATAAATTTCATTTTATCATGATATGTTAAACTTCTCAGATATTAGTGATTTTGCCCACAATTTAAATGTATATTTTTATCACTATACATAAGTGATTTATACAGTTTTTCTGCTTTTTGGTTGTTTCTTTGTTTGAAATGCCTTGATTTTTTAGTATCAGGATAGTGCTTGCCTCAGAGAAAGAATTGGGAAGTAATTCCTCTGCCTCAAATTTGTATAGAATTGGCATTCTATACAAATGACTTTTTCCTTACTTACATGTTTCTTAGAATTTACTAAGAAGGACATCTGGCCCTGAAATTTTCTTTAAACGAAGGTATGAATGTCTGTTGGATTAAACTGAACAACAGCATCATTCAAGTCATTTACATCTTCCTGATTTGGCCCATATGTTCTATCCATTACTGAGACTGAGGTGTTAAAATCTCTAAATATAATTGTGGATTTGTCATTTCATCTTGTTTAGCAACATAATTTCCCTTCCTTTCAAAAATTATCTTCTCTTACTCTATTTGTGTTTTTACTTTTTATCATATTCTTCTTTGCTCTATTTTTGTATACTGATTTGTACTAAATAGTACCCATGGATACAGTTTTTTCCTCACCCTTATTCCTTTACTTCTAGCCCAACTAGATCTATCCACTTCCTGTTTAAAACAAAATCATTCATTCTTCTTTATAAAATGGGCTTTTTCTTTCAATCATAAGCAAGACAATTCTCCTGGAAACAAGTATTTTCAACCCACAGAGTCATCTTTGACTTCTCTTTATAGAAAATACATCTCTTCAGTTATATCTCTCTATTCCATTAGTTTATTGTGCTCCCTCTGTTATGTATCAGTCTGTGACCCTAGTTCATGTTACTACATCTTAAACTATTATAGTAAACCAATTACAAGTATAGTATTCTGCACATTCTTAGTGTGCAATAGAAAGAAAATGTCCAGGTTGTCTACTGCCTACAGTCTATAACCTTCAGTTGTTTTTTTTTTTTTTAAGAGAGAGGGAGGGACAGTGAGAGAGAGAACGAGACAATCTGTTTTTTATTTAGCTTTAATTTGGCCCTAGTTGCTCTGACATCTCATTGTGTACATGGGTCTGGGGTTCAAACTGGGGGACTTGCACATGCAAGGCTAGCGCCGCAATCACTGAGCCACCGCTCCAGCCCCAACCCTTCAGTTTTCATTTCAATAAACTAGTTGTATCTTTTTTGTTTATTTCTGTTTTACTTTCTCTCTCATTCTTTTATCATTTTTTCCTTTTTCTCTGCTCTTTCCCTTAAAAGATATTTATTTACACTTTGTCTAAAACCCTATGCTTTGTGCAATTAATCTGCTCACTATCTTTAGAAGATAGCTTATCAAATGTTTTCTTACTTGGAATATATCATCTTACCTCTCTTCTTCCAGAAACCCTGCAAGGCTTAATTTTATCTCAGCTTCCGAATGAGGTTTTTTGTTTTTCTCTCCAAAAACAGAGATCTCTCTTCTTTCCAAGCATATTGTTGTCTATGCACACAAATGCACTGAGCACCAGTAGGTTGAAAGAGAAAAACACAGAGATCATTGCCACCTCAATTAGTTACATGGGAATGGTAAATAAGGTGATGGAAATGGGAAGGGGGAAGTCAGCTTGCTCTTCGATGCAATTGTTTCCTGGTAGCACTGGTTAAAAAATAATCCTTTCTCCTAAAAAGCAATAATGAATTGTGATTAATAAATACATAAGCAGTCTGCCTCACCATGTAGAATCCACGTGAAAGGGGGTAGGAGAGCTCACCAAATCATAAATAAAACAGAAAACTCAGTTTTTCTGTAGATGACCACAGAAGAAAGAAAAAAAATGCAGTAACTATAGTGATTCAATTGAAGCAAGGGTGAAATTTATAGAAAGGGAGAAAAAAAAGACTGGAGGAAAAAACTCTAGGAGGAAAGATATGCTGCAAAATCTATTTATACAGTTGACAGAATGAGTACAGAAGACAAGAGTTAAATAGGAAGATGATAAAATATCAATAATAACAAAAACAGAAGAGAATATTTAAAATAAATGAAAGCAAATACATATGTGTGTTTATTTAAATAAAGAATAAGTCATTCTTTAAAAGTCCTATCTATATTTTAAAGTCCACTAATAAAAACATTATGAAGGAATTGTTCATACCATTAGAGCAAACTTTAGGTAGAGTAATTCAAGAGTTGATTTTATTAAAGTCTGCAAGGCTACATTAATACTAATTTAGTCTACTTCTACTTTATTTACAGCATTTGGAGTGGAAGAGTTTGTAAAATTAATATCTAAACCAGGATGGCCACAGAGCATTTTGGATATGCCCATTTGTATAATGATTAATTTTAATGTTTTATATCTTATCTTTCCAATTAGATCTTAAACACTGTGAGGCCAGGGCTCTCTTTTACATTTTATGTATTATTCATATAGTATCTAGTGAGGTAGAAGTTAAATATTTTCGGATTTATTCTCTGGTTGCTAATCTTAGTTGTAAAAATCCAGCAAAGTCTTTCCCACTGATTCTAATCCAGTAAGACTCTCAAATATCCTTAATATTACATCCTTGGACAGGAGATAATAATAGAAGCACTACCTTTAAAAGGAAGAAATTGAGAGTACCACTCTCTTGGAGAAAGGTACATGATGATAAAGAGGTAACAAGATGTTAGTAGAGCTAGCTACCTATTCAAAAAATATATACCGTAGGGTGGGGTGGTGGCTCAGCAGTTAGAGCACTTGTCTGCATGAGCAAGGACCTGGGCTTGAACCCCAGTACCATAAACACAACTAGGTGTCGGAAAAATAAAAACAGAAAAAATAGATGGAATTGATTCTCTCTCTCTCTCTTTCTCTCCTTCTTTCCCTTCTCTCTCTCCTTAAAAAACTAAAATAAAAGAATATATATTCCACGTTTCAGTTGTTGTAACTAACTTGTTCCTACCATGGATGTAGACGATAACTACAGACAATACTTTCCAAGTCTTCATATTATTATTCTTTAGGAAAAAAATTAACAGTTGTGAAATAAAGTTAAACTTTTTTCAAAAAAATTGTATTTAAACATTTACTCAGGAAAAAAAGGTATTCTGGTGTTTTCTGTCTTCCTAAGGAATTATGATCAATTGATTTTCTATTTGTTATAGAGTCAAAGTACTTAGCCTAGGTTCTTGGCAGGTTTCTGTTTTCTGATGAACTATAAAAGATAGAAATATAATTTATAAAAATAAAAAGATCCCAAGCATGTATTAGAAATCATTATCACTGCTAATCTCAAAAATACTCAACAGTAATATTTAACATCAACTCTAGCATGACCCTGCCCTGCTAGGGCAAGGTATACAATGACTGAAATTGAAAAATATTACTATGATCATCATACATTTCCTGGTTTGATAGGGCTGCAATTACAAAATGCCACACACTAGGTGTACTTTTAACAACATAAATTTATTTTGTCACAGTTCTGCAGACTGACAGTGCAGGTATAGTTTCTCTGGAGTCCTCTCCCTTTTGCTTGTGAGTGTCTGCCTTCTCACACTGCCTCACATTGCCCTCATGTAGCCTTTCCTGCATTCACACAAACCTCTTTGTGCACCCAAATTTCTTTCGGTTACAATGACATCAGTGATATCCAATGAAGGCCCATATTACAGCCTCATTTTATCTTAATCAACTCTTTAAAAGACCCATCTCCGAATAAGTCACATTCTGCAGTAGTAGATGCTACGGTTTCAACGTATGAATTTGGGGGTAGGGAGAGACACAGTTCAACACATAACAAGGGGTCAGAGAGCTCAGAGCTGTTTGGAAAGTCCAGGAAAGCTGAAGATATTTTGAATAGAAAGAGCAAAAATATAGATTGGAGGAAAGGTAGCTTGTTTAACAAATGGTGCTGGACAAACTGGACAGCTAAATGCAGACAACTGAAATTATACCCTTATCTCTCACCCTGCAGAAAAATCAAATCAAAAAGAATCAAAGAATTAGGAATTAAACCAAAACCATACACTTATTTGAAGAAAAAATAGAATCAACACTCCACCGCATTGGTGTAGGCTACTTCTTCCTTAACAAGACCCCTGTAGTACAAGAATTAAAAACAAGAATTAATGAGTGGGATGCCATTAAACTGAAATGCTTCTGTACATTTAAGGAGTTAGTCAAGAGTGTGAAGAGAGAACCTAAAGAATAGGAGAAAATCATGGGCTACTATCTCTCTGGCAGGGGACTAATATCCGGAATATACAGAAAACTCAAAACACCAAAAACACAAACACTCCCAACAGTAAAGGGGCTGTGAAACTAAACAGAACCTTCTCAACAGAGGAAGTTCAAAAAGTCAAAAGATATATGATAAGGTTTCCTATACCACTAGCAATCAGAGAAATGCAAATCAAAACTGCAATGAGATTCCACATCACTCCAGTTAGAATGGCAAAAAATGAAGAATACATACAATGACAGATGTGGGAGGGTTGTGGATAGACAGGAATACTAACATACTGTTTGTGGGACTGAAAACTGGTATAGCCACTGTGGAAAGCAGTGTGGAGACTCCTCAAACAATTAGGGATGGAACTACCATGTGACCCCAGTTATCCCACTCCTAGGTATTTTCTCAGTAGAGCTAGAATCAGCTTATTACAGAGGTACAGCTACATCAATGTTGATAGTAGCTCAATTTACAATAGCTAAATTATAGAATCAACCTAGATGCCCTTCACTAGATGAATCCAAAAACTGTGATACATATGTGTGTGTATGTATATATATATACACACACATACATATATATATATACATATATATATATATATATACATACATACATACACAATGGAGTTCTACTCAGCCATTAGAAAGAATGATATCATGACTTTTTCAGGTAAATAGATGGAAATGGAAAAAATATCATGCTGAAAGAAACAAGCCAAACCCAGAGACTTAACAGTTGAATGCTTTCTCTCATATGTGGAAGCTAGAATAAAACCTAAGATAGGATGAAAGTTAGTCATTTATTTAATGGACCCATCAAATCTGAAGTAACATGTAAGCTGTGGGGACTATAGCTATGAAGGGGAGGGGAGAAAGGGAGAGAGAAAAGGGAGAGAAAAAGGGAGGTGTTCAAAACTGTATGTTGACTCCCGTGAGAACCTCAAACGGCAGGCATATAAATCTAGTAATTTCAAGGTTCAAATTACATGTATATGGTCATTTTTATCTATAACTTGGGAGAACTACAGAGTCACATGATCAGGGAGTTGGGGAAGGGGGGAGACCCTGATAAGGATCAGATTTAAGCAACTCTATCAATCCGTAGGCAAGTATGAATGTGAACGAACAAATCCCTTCATTATGTAAGAGGATGCTGAACCAAATTAAAAAAAATTTAAAGTCACTAAATTTTAAGCCAGAAGGGACCTAAAACTTTATTGGATCTAACAACCCAGGCAATACAGAAAACCCTTTTAAAAGTTTCCTGACTACTGTCAGCCTCTGCTTCCTTAATCAGGATTCATCACTCCCATGGAAACGGATTCCACTTATAGAGTTACTCCTTGTGTGGTGGATAATACTTTTGAAATGTCAACCCATGTGTTTTTTTTTTCTTTTTCGTTCTTTTTTTTTTTTCTTTTCCTATCTCTGGCATTTTCTTTTTTCTCAAACTCCAGTTAGCTTCAATTTTAAAATAATCACTGCACAAAAGTGAGGTAAAGTTGAAGCAGGGGATTTTAAGTGACAAGAAGTCTAGACCCTAGAGAGATGTGAAAGGATCTGGCCTATGCACTTTACCAGGCCTTATTTCCTACAGGTCAAACTCAAGAGGATAAGCAACAGTAGCAAAGACTTATATAGACTTAGGGAAGCCTAATTACAGAAAAAAAGCAAAAGTTCAGGGCAATAGTCTATAGAATTTCCTGTACCTCAGTGTGTCTCAGGAACATGATTCCCATCTGTCAAAAAGGATTTGATATAGTTGAGATATGTCTCTGTAGATGGGAACAAATGTTGATTCAATAGTACTTGAGTGGCTAAGGATTAGAAAGGATAATAAATCTCAGCAAATCAGATAAAATGAAAGATCAGCAGTCTTCATCCCTTGTAAATACAGAAACATCCATAAATTAGAGAACTCAGAAATGGCCAAGAGAAAAAAAATCACACTTTCTCTTCTTTTAATTAATTAATTTCTCAATTTAATTAGTTCAACATAGTCTTACGTAATGAAGGGATTTCAATGCTACACATTTACAAATACATATGTAATGACAATGTAACTTGAACCCAATCCTTTATTCAGGATCTCCCTGCCTTTTCCTATTCCCTGATCTCTTTATTTCTCCTGTAATTTCCCCCATTACAGATATAAATGTTCATATACATATATATTAATTTTTGAATTTTCTAGTTTTAAATGCCTGCACAAGTATTATTTGGTTTCTCAGGGGAGTCAAATGTACCGTACAGTATTGATAACCCCCTTTTTCTCGCTCTTTCTTACCTCCCTGTCTTCTCCCCTGGCCCTGGCCCTTTCCCACTTCATAGTTATAGTTCCCCAATATTTTTTGATACTTCAAATTTAGTGGGTCTAGCAAATAGATTAGATTAAATGTTACCCTATCCTAGATTTTACTCTAGCTTTCACATATGAGAGAGAACATTCAACCCTTAAGTCTCTGCATTTGGCTTTTTTCACTCAGCATGATTTTCTCCATTTCCAGCTATTTTCCTTGCAAAACCTATGATATTGTGCTTTCTAAAAGCTGAGTAGAACTCCATTGTAAGTATGCATGTATATATATATATATATATATATATATATGTGTGTGTGTGTGTGTGTGTGTGTGTGTGTATCACAGTTTTTTTATATATATGTGTGTATATAAATATATCACAATTTTTGGATGCATTCATCCAGTGAAGGGAATCTGGGTTGATTCCATAATTTAGCTATAGTAAATTGAGCTACTATAATCATTGATTAAGCTGTGTCACTGTAATATGCTGATTTTAGCTTTTCTGGGAAAATACCCAGGAGTGGGATACTTGGGTTGTACACTGATCTTCAGTAAAAGATAACCAAAGATCATACTTTTTCAGTACCCAAACTTATGAGTATACTTCTTTAAATAAAAATTGCTATTTTCTTCTTACTTCTGCACTCTTTTATAATTCCTACAAAATTATAGATTATACTGAAGTTTTTGGTTATTACAAACAAGAATGTAAATTACATGAACTAGTAAATATGTTCTTTAAGACTTCATGGATTTGTGAAATATGACTTCCTATATATTAAGAGGTTTGATTATAATATTTTCTTTAATAACCAAATCAGAACCCTAAACTATAATTCCATTATTATTGTGAGAAGGAAGCACAATGACAATATTTGAAATGTCAAATTTTGAATATTAAGATAGATGTTAATATGGCAATATGCTGTACTCTCCCTCAATAAAGTGTCATAAAAATAAAATCCATATCTCCATGAGGCCATCCTTTGAAATGAAGGCTAATTGTAGTGGCATACAATGTGGAATTGGAAGGGTTCTTAGAAATCATCTGGTAAGTGCCCAGATTACAGATGTAAGCACTGAGATTAGAAGTATTAGAAGATTTGTTTGGGGCAATACTATTTACTGGCAAATCCAGTCTGGAAGATGGTGATTCTACATTCCACTTCTTCTGTATATCTCAAGGTCAAAACGAAATCACTTCTTCAAGGTATTTTTTTCCTTTTTTAATTCTAAAAGGACAATTACATGATTGACGCTTATTTAACATATTTAAGCTACTTAAATTTATAAAGTGAAAAATAGAAGTCAAAAGACTGACATATCCCCAAAGTTACATTTTTTCTTTTAAGAAAATAATTTTCTAACTAATAAAAAATTTTTACCCAACACTAATGCCATGCTTCTTTTGACAGAATGATGAATTTAGGGCATAATAAAATATCTAGAGAAGAAATTTTCAATAATGAGGCAAACTGAGTTTAAAAAACATGTGTGTGGTTCCCAAAACATTCATATAATTAAATGTGAAGTTCTTTAATAAACTTTCTTCTGAAGTTTTATCATTTTTGAATATATATCCTAAACATATTCAAAATATATTTTAAATATATTTTAAATTATAATTAATATAGTTTTAAGTAAGAGCTAAATAACTATTTGAATTCTCTGTAATTCAAGATTGAATAAATCTTTAAAATGATTACACATTTGCAACCATTATGTAGCAATCAGATATGTTGCAAATAATAAATATTTTTTAAAATATTTTAACTATTTTTAAAATATATTATTATATATATTACTAATTTTATCATGCTTTGTTGTTGTTGCTTTCCCTATTCAGCATATTAGGAGTGTTTGGTCAGGCAATCTCTATAGTTTTGAACTATTCTCATGTTTACTATTTGAGCTATTTGGCCAACAGTCTCCACTCTTTCTGATTGCTTCTCCCAAACTCTATCCCCAGCTGTCTCTTTTGGTCCCTTTCATCTTTGTAAGATTTCACCTTCCCTCACATCAAAATAAATTTCCCTAACATGCTTTTCTTAAGATTCAACATTGGTATAGCTAAAATAAAACCAATGTAGTTGTTTATATCTTCCAACTTTATATTTATTAGCTACATATGTGCTGAAAATCTTGGAAAGGGAAGGATGGTGATGAGTTCTGTGCAGATGCTCAAATGCTAAATAATAAATATAATACAAGCTGAGATTCACAATGAATGTAGGAAATGTCCAAAAACTGACCCACTTCAAAATTATATCAGTGATTTTTTTTCCAGGAGGTTTACAGCTCAAGATTTTCTAATTCTTAACAAGAAAAGAGGAAGGAATTAAATGAGAAGCAAACATGTGACCTGCATATTGAGTAAGACTTCATTATCCCAAAGAGCTCCCTTTAGCTCTCATATTTCAGTATTCTTCAAGAAGGTAGTCTGTTTTAGGAATATCTAACTTTAGCTGAAAGATACTAGCAGATTTCCCCCAAATGTAAAAATGTGAAGAAGAAGATATTAATGCTAAATCAAATAATCAAAATCTCTCTCTTGCGTCCCCACCCTGCCTCCTCTCACGTGCATGCACACAGCAAGGCAAAAGACATTTATGCTCTGTCAACAATCCTTGACCTTCAGATGCTATGACAAGAGAGTGGGTCTCTCTCCTTTGGAGCTCTACAGTAGAGTGATTTTATTTTACATTTCCTCTGAAACAAATAGAAAAGACATCTCAAATTCAGCTCTCTGTGATAGGATATGCCACAGATAAGTATGTATCTTTAGAATTTTGTCTATATGATAATAACAACTGTGGAGAGCATAGAATTATCCATATACTTATTTTCTATCTTTTTTACTTTCTTTTAATAACTAGGAACAACTCCCCATGTACTCTTCCTGAGAGTGCTGGGGAAATTTGGGTGCTTGTGATAGAAACGCTGAACTTTCATGAGCAAAATCACTTCTTAACTAAGGGTCCCCCATATGCTATAGGGACGTCTCTGTCCTCCTTCTGGAACCCTCAAGACAACAGAAATTGGCTCTACATAGTGGAAACATGAAGCTAGCAGGCTGCTATGAGGCAACTCCCTCTGATGTCTGTGCCTGTAGGTATCTTATTTCCCCTCCCCATCGGACCGAAATGAGTTTCAGAGTCTTTTAAAATTAGTTGTCTCTGTCAATATGAAACAGCAGGCATCTCACCTTAGTTCCTACAATTGCCTCACCTCCCATCTCTCTTCTTAATCATTAGTGGCTTTCCTTTTTGGTTTTGGTTCCAAAAGTCACTCGAACCAGAGAATCGCTCTCATTTGAGAATATTAAGCAGATTGGTACTTTAAGTGTTTCCAAGTGTGGAACCTAACAGGGCTTTTTATCCTCACTGTGAAAAATAAAGATCTTAATTAAAGAACTTAATAAAAATGTTGCCCTGGGTTGGAAGCTCAATTCACAGCATTGGATTTTGGGCCTCTAATGATGGATTGTATCTTGGCAATATTGTCATCATACACTACCACTGAGGATGCTGAAATCTTCTGGATTTGACTCATGGTAATCCAGGTTCTTCTTCATGCCACCCTCATCCACCTGTGCTCAGTAAACAGTGCCTGATTCATCATTTAACACTCAAGTCACTCCTCTCAATAAAATCCTCCTACCCACATTGTCCAGGGAACTCACCATACAGGACCCTGTTTCATCTGTTCCTCCCGCTATCACTCTGTCCTTAATTGCTGTTGCTGTGACGTTTATTCACTTCTTTCCTGTGACACTGGGCTCCTTGTTATTCTCAAACATATATCACAAATTCCTAATCGCCATTCTTTCCACACTCCTCTTTATTTACCATGTGCTTATTCTTCCCCTCCTCCCTGCCCATGGAGATTATCCTTACTCTCTTCTTCTCTATTGTAATCTGAATGTCTGTGTCCCCTAAAAACTCATACACCTGTTAAGGTGATGGTATTAGGAAATGGGGTCTTTAGGAACTAATTACATGGTAAGAGCCCTTATGAGTGTGATAGGTGTCCTTCTAAGGGAGGCTCCAGGGATATCCCTCATCCCCTTCCACCACGTGAAGTTAAAGTGAGAAAACTCAATAAGGGAGCAGTAGTCCTTCACCAGATGCTGAATCTGCTAGTCCCTTGATTTTCCAGCCTCAAGAACTATGAGAAACACATTTCCACTCTTGATAAGCAACCCAACCATAGATTTTTGCTACTACAGATCAAAGGGACTAAAATACTCTCCTTCCATTCTCACAGGCCCCTCCATATGCACAGTTAAAGTTTCTTCCTTACTATACCTTCCTCTCTCATGGCAATGTCTCCATCCTCCTCTACTCTCAGATCCAACCTTCTCACAGACGTTTTAGACCTTAATTATACCCATTATTCGATTTCTCTAATTTCAATAGCTACTGAGAACACATATTCCACCAAACAACAGGTATTTCTAAGAGACCAAACCTCATGGAGGGAAGAGAATCAAATGAAGGGTACTGAGAAAAAGAAAGTTATAATTTAGTACTTTTCTCTTTTTTAAAGTATCAAGTACTACTATTAGTATTTGGCACTTCAAACTCCTTCATTACACTGTGCCCTTGTTATATGAAATAGCATTTTGGTGCACTTAAATATCAGCTTCCCCAAATAACAACCTGTGAAAATGTTTCTCCACATTTTTTGGCCATTTCCCTGAAGTCCTAAAAAAGAAAAAAAAAAAAGAAATAAAAGAAATCACTATGTCCAAACAACATGAAGGTTTGGGTGTTCTATTGCCATCTGAGTGGAAGAAGGACTTTTTCCCCAGTGTAGATGGAAGATGAGCAATGGAGGTGTTTAGGAAAGAGAAAAAATAAAATAATGAACTTGTCAAATCATCCTCTCTTATGAATGTAATACTTTCTTACAATATGTATTATGTCCCAGATGTACAGAGAATACACATTCTTTTATTGCTCTAATCCTTTGTTTCAGAGGCAACTATGTCAGAATAGTTCACCTTATCAAACAATTTGTATTACTCTCAAATACATATACAGATGGATCTAAACATATCATTCATGGAGTATGATGCCAAAATTTTATGTAAGCAATTGAATTGATACCAAACTTTATAATACATAAAAATAATGGTTTAAATCATTTTTAAAAAATTTCAGTTTATTTAAGTAATTTCAGTTTTGAATGGTAGAATGCACTAATCATAATTTGTATTTTGCATTTAAAATATTTTGAATAAACCTTTAGAAAGCAAAAATAATTCTACTTTTAAATTCTATTTTTTCCTTAGTAAACATTTATAGGTAAATGTTTAAATTTTTAACATGTATATATTACATTTTATATATTAATTCTTTAAATCATTGTCAACGGAATATAAACTATGTAAAAATTTATCACAGTAACTTAATTAGTAATTTCACTGAAATGACCTAAGTAAGAAAGAACTATTATGGAATTAATGCATAATATGTATGGATCATGTCTGTCTGTGTTTTATGATTTATCTAATCCTCATAGGCCCTTCAGCCAAAATTCCAGAGATACAGAATGATAAACAATTCCAACTATCTTTAACGTGTTGTGAAGTTTAAAAGGCAGAGCCTTACATATACTTAAACATTTTGTTATGTGAATCTATTTGTGAAAGTAGAAAAATAGAACATATTTTATTTAAAACATTGTTAGCATGGTTTATAATTATTACATATTTATGCAAATGAAAGGAGTAGCCTCTATTTACATATACTTGTTCTGGTCCATTCAAATGTTAAGAATGAGACTATTTCCTTCCCCTTACAAAAGAGAGTAATATTAATTTTACTAAACCTAAAATAATACTTAAAAGTATAAAGACACATTGGAGAGAAAAATCACATGATAGAGCACAATCAAGTAAAAATGCCTATTCTGACAAGTCTCCCTTGTAAGGCAAAAATTAACTCAGTCTTGAGGCAGTTTCCAAAACAGAAATCAACACTTCACCACATCAAAATGATATAACATGAAGGTGTGTTGATTCAAAAGGATGAACAGAATATTAATAATATTCACTTCAAACCTTTCCATAATGGCTAATATAGTCTGTATTAAAGGAGCTAATGTGGGACTGAAGCGGTGGCTCAGCATTCATAGCACCTGCCTTTCATGCAAAAGGACGCAGGTTCATACCCCAGCACCACGTACACAAGGAGGTGTCAGCAAAGAAAGCCAAATGAAAAGTTAAATAAAATTGATTCTCTCTCTCTCTCTCTCTCTTTATATAAAAATAAAAGAGCTAATGTTATTATGCCAGTGAATAACATTCCCTCTTATTTGGTTCAGCCCACCCAAAGTTAGGCAAATTCAGAGTTACTGCACATTGAATTAAATGCACCTTTATATTAATGACTAGAATTAAAATAGAAATCTATTATCTATATATCTCTAGATTATAAACCAGAGCTCTTTCAGATCTCCAAAGAAAAGCCAGACATAGACACCTTTGATACCTCTTCCTTCTCTAGACCCTCCCAGTTCTGTTGGTCATTGTTTCTTAAGCTTAGACCCTTGATCTTGGCTCTAGTAATACTCATCAGTATTGTGCCTGGTCCATTGCAATAATCCACTGTCTTGTCTATTCTAGGTACTTGTGCTTCACCACACTATTCACCATCCACCCCAACTTTTTTGAGCAGAGGTTCTTAGAATTTGGTTCTCATATAAGCAACATCACATCATTCAGGAATTGTTGGAAACACAGTTCTTGGGTTCCACTCCAGAACTACTGAGTCAGAAACTCTGGGGGTGGGACCTAGCCATCTGTTTTCCAACAAGCCCTACAAGTGATTATTTTGCATGCTAAAATTGAAAACCAAGGCTCTGTAATCATATTTTAAAAAGGCAAACTCATGGTCACTTACCTGTTTAAAACTTCTTTAATGAAATTTCCCCTGCAAGAATCTCTTCTAGATCAAGGATGAAGTCCAAGCTCGTAGGAGGACAGGTTCTGATATTTTGGCCCTTCTGTTTCCATTTCCTCCCTCCTACCTAGTATTTCAGTCATATGAACATTTTGAAATATTGTGAACACAACCTGCTTTTTATGCCTTTTCCTAGTGTACCTCTTCCCACACACAAGTTATCCACCTGGAAGAGTTCTATTCTTCTTTCCAGAGCCAGCTCAAATGTCCTCTTTTGCAAAATGATTTCTGAGGGCTAATTTCAATAATTTACTTATAGTCTATTTCAGTTTGTCCAGATCCACCTACATAATTTTCCTGAATTAACATTTTTATACATTTAGCTCTTTAAAAAGAAATGAAATCTGTTTACTAGGTACAAGGAGGTAAAGAAAAAGATTGAAAGGGCATTTCTTACTTATCGTGCCTCCTATCCTCCTACTCCCAGTTCAAAAGTTAAAGTGTCCTCCATCTCTTAGAATAGTTGTGGCTACTTCAGAATATTTACAGTTCCTCCCAGATTTTGGCTCAATTATTTAGCAATGGCCAGACCTAGATTTGCAGGACCCAAAGCAAGAATGCAAATGGAGGCCCACATATCACATGGCAAAATATTATAAGGTCATAAATAAAACTAAGAAACTTCAATAAAATATGTTCCATCATTGTGTTGCCTTTAAAAATATAGCTTAATGACAAATCTAGAGTATTTATAAAGCAATGATTTTTAAATGACTGAAAGCTAGCAAAATATCAAAGATCCCATTTAATAGTCAATAGTATATCTGGATGTTCTGTTGATGAGATGACAACGGTTATATGAGTAATAAACTAAGAATAATTCATTATGCATTCCATAAAAGTTATATCTCTTATCTCTATCAAAATTATGCTGCTATCATAAAGATTTTTAACTAATTTATTGACAGTAATAACCCAAAGAATTTAAGATGTTATTTTATTCAAATTATAAAAAATGCAAATATTTTATTAAAATCAAATTAAAAGTGAAAACACAAAAATAAATTTTTGTTTCCCAATTTTCCTTTCAGCATTTAAAATTCCCAATAAATTGAAAGTGACATGCATATACTGTATATTAATTATTAAATGCTAATTTGAGAATATTTCATTGAAGTTGATATTTTCTCATTTAATTTTGTCTCATTTAACATTGAGTATTCATTTGCTTGAAAATATAAAGAATAACACACTTCATGCATATTTTCTTTAGACTTGCCATATATATAAATTCAGGAGTGGTATGAACTGTTTGATAATCCAGAATATCAATTATAATGTGCAAATACTATGCTATTTTGTGTATTTTCAAATGTACCAATAAAACATGAACAGAAGCAAGAAAATTGATGCTCAGCTCTACTTGTAAAACAGTCTTTGGTTATATAATGATTTGGTGCATTAATCCCAGAAGGAAGATTTTGAAAATTATTTATTTATTTATTTTTCTATTACACTGCTCATTTCCCAGCCTACCCTACCACCCTCAGACTGGAAGGCAAAATGCTCATCGCTGAAGTCAACAGAAGCTCATTTCTCAGCATTTGAGTTCTGTTTTCTTTGGCTTCTAGCACGTAGGAAGAAATGTGAAGAAGCATTTTCCTGGAGGCTGAACAATGTTAATACTGAGAGTAGATACTTAGGATTACAGATTGCCTCGAGCCCGCTCTAAAACAAGTGGCAGAAGCGTTTATGATTGTGTGTTTGTGATATGTGGTGCCTCTAATACATGGAATCCAGAATAGAGAGCTCTTTTCTTTAGATCCAAGCATGGTGCTACTTGGGTGCTCAGTGTCCTCATCCTAGTCAGAGCTAGTGAAGTGAGGTTCAGTTTTAAGGTGCTTTCCTAAGGGAAGAATCTAATATACCCAGAGATTGGAACTTTCTCATATTTGCAGTGTCTTACACAATTTTGGTCCATTAGAAATTAAAAAAAAAAAAGCAGCTTAAATCTTCTACTCACAAAACCACACTTTTCTCCCTCATCCTCCTAACTCTTATAAGACTGTTATCAAAAGAAAAAGTCTAAGATGGAGATGAAGAAGAAAAAGACCTAGTTATACTCTGAGCAATTTGTATGTAGTGTTTTATGCTTTATTATGTTTAATAAAATATATCTATGTTTTAACAATAAAACAGCATACTTTTCTGGTTAAATTTTTTGGTATAGTTGCTATTTAATTCATATTGTATGAGCCAAAACATTTTTACTGCTCATCATCATTACAAGATTTTTCTTTTCTTTTTCTCTGTGGACATAGATGTGAAGGGAATGTGAAAGGAAAAATAGATATTTGTAGGGAAATGTTTCTAAACACAGGCAGTATGATAGTTAATTTTATATATCAATTTGAGTAGACTATGGTACCCAATTGCTTGGTCAAATACTTATAGATGTTTCTATGAAAATATTTTATAAGTGTGATTGAATCTATCAACTTTAATAAAGGAAATCTGCCTTCAAATTGTGGGTGGGTGAGCCTCACCTAGTAAGTTGGAGGCCTTAAAAGCACAAAACTGAAGTGTCCCTAAGAAGTAATTCTGCTTCAATACTAACATAAAAATCATGCTTATGTTTCTACCTGTGCTACAGATTTTAGATGTAAGACTATAAGATCAACTCTTGCCTGAGTTTCTATTTAACTTGCCCTATAGATTGCAGACCTGCCAGCCCTTATAATAACATAAGCCAGTTTCTTCTGAAGGACCCTGATGATACACACAGATTTTCATAGTCATATTTCAACCCCCAAAGTTAGATAATTCCAAGAAAATGTAAGTGTATATATGTATTATATAGCTTCTCTCTTTACCTTGTCATAATATACTAACCACTGCTTTTAGAATTTATGGCATAATAGTGTAATAACAGTTTGAAAAGTCGATCTTATCTTCTATATTGAGAGTTCCTTATGTGCAGAGGTTTTGTTCCTTATTATTGTATTTCCCAATGCTATAAATTTCCAGTCCCTTAAAAAAATGCCTGCCAGGAGGATGGAGTGGTGGTTCAGTGGTTATGGTGCTTGCCTGGCAGGCACAAGGACCTGGGTTTAAACACCAGCACCACATATACAACTAAGTGTTGGAGCAAAGAAAACCAGATGAAAAACTAAATAACATTGATTCTCTGTTTCTCTCTCTCATTGTCCCTCTTTCTTTAAAAAAAAAAAAATGCCTGCCAGATGTTTCAGGAGAAAAATTAACACACTGTATAGAAAATCACATATGTGATAGGGAATAGGCATAAAGGATGGTAGAAGAATGATGAGAAAGAAAGAAACAAGGAAGAGGTAGGAAGCAGTCTCCCCCAAGCTCCGATGCCCCATGAGATGGTTCTCATCCAACTTCCCCAGGCTCCCAGAACAGTTGTAATCTTTTCTCTCACAGTGATGTTGATAGCTCTGGCTAAGGAACTTGGTACCTGCAAGCAATTAACTTTAATAAGCCAGCAGGTGATTTCCTTAAAAGAATGCTGACAAGTCAGTTTGCTGACAGCAGCTCTACATTCTCCGGTTACTCAGCCATGGCTTCCACCTCTGCCCTTATGAACCCAGTCTATGGTTGTAATAGATGAAAAGGTAGCCAAAGTTTGAATCGTCTCACAGTGAAGCTTGTGATCAGTTTTTTGGCATGATTACACATTACAAGCAGAACCAAAAAACTCTTTTCAAATTATGAAGAAACACAATAACCAACAAGTGGTAATAGTTCACATTGGCTTCCACCTACATTATCATCTTTTCCTCGCTGCCCCCATCTTCCATTGTCTAACGCAGAATCCTGAGAATGATTCTAAAATCCTTTTTCCCCTTATATCAACAATTACCAAATGCTGCAGTTTCCTTATAGCCCTCTGTTAATTTTTATATGTATTTTTACACAGTGGCAGCATAGCAAGTCTCCTTGATGTTGGTCTCAGGTGTTACCTCTCTGACATACCCACTGCTTTGTCTTCTTTCTAAAATGCAAGTGATATTCCATTCACACAGACATATTTTCAATAGTTGAATGCTAGTTGAATACTGCAGCATTAGCTTTGCATTACTTTTACAAAATCCCTGAATAACCTGTGAAGAGAAAGCTTATAGTTCTGCATATTCCAGTCCAAGATCAAATGGCTTCATTTATTTTGAGCCCCTGGAGAGGAGCACATTGTGGATAAAGGAAGCAGAAGGGAGGATGAGTCAAGGTCCCACAATTCCCTTCAAGGGAATATCCCCAATGACTTACGGACCTAGCACAAGGCCCCGCCTCCTAACAGTACATAACACATCCCAATAGGCCATGCTAGGGTCCAAACCTTTAATGCATGGATCTTTAGGAGACATTTCAGATTCAATCTATGGCACTGAGGTACACTAAGGGCCTAAAATAGTGCATGTCATAACAGGCAATTAATAAAATTTTGTAAACTGAAATATAAGGAAATCATTTTTAATATTATTATTTAAATTATTTTCTCTTCTTTTCCAATATATGTACCACTGAAGCAACATAAGTGATGCCTTTGTGTTGTGTTGCATTGCTAAACTCAGAATTCTTTCTAGGCACCACACACAAGTCTGTCACGGTCTGTGCGGTCAGTCTTACACTCATACACAACGCTTAAGAGCACAAACAGCTCAATGTTCTCCAAACATGCAGTGCTCTCATTTAGACCTTTATCATTCTACTTTGATTTCTCAAGCCAATTTAGGTTCCCAGTGCACTCAAGGA
The DNA here is from genome assembly GCA_004027875.1 of Aplodontia rufa. NCBI lineage: Eukaryota > Metazoa > Chordata > Mammalia > Rodentia > Aplodontiidae > Aplodontia > Aplodontia rufa. The sequence continues at coordinate 30,110 of PVKS010005359.1, read as the reverse complement.
CCTTTATTTTTCCTCCATTTTAAATATTTGTTATATTTCATTATATTCATTTGGTTCTGCCTCCTTGATTGGATTAGAAGATCCCTGAGGACTATTTCTTTTTAATGGTTGTTTCTCTAGCACTGTGCCTTGCATATCAATAGACACATAAGGAGTTATCTGACTTGCATTAAGCATCTGTCCATCTCTGTATTGATTACTACACCTGTTCTGATTAGCATGATCCCTTTCTCATGCTTAGTGTTCCTTCTGGCTTTATTATAGCTAAGTATGTTACTTTAAACAAGCCACTTAAAATTTCTGACCCTGAATGATCATGTGACAATATCTGATCTGCTTTGCAGGAGCAAAAACTATACTCAAATCATTTGAACAATTAGGAAATGAATAATTTTAGTATCAAAGTTAGACTGCAATAAGGACTCTTTGAAACGCTATCCAGTGTACTTCCTAGCAGTTTCAGCCCAGGGGGCACTTACAGGGATATTTCAATGAGCAGAAATATTGAAGAGACTAGGGAAAGAAGCAGCATGATGATCTTGGAGGATATCTACCTGCACAGAGTCTGGCACTGAGCTTACGTGGTTTGTGGGTAAGAGACCACTTGAGGAGGTCAGATGGTAATATATGAGTTGACAGTTGCTGAACATATGAGTGCCTCTCCCCAGGTCTCCTTCATATTACAGGAAGGGCTATGGAAAAGGGGAAATGACTTTGGCCTCCATGGTAGCAGCTGAGCACTAGTAATGATTTGATATTCATCTTTAGATACTGAACATCAACTCATATCTCAAGCAAGAATGGGGACTTAGACTTTCAGCCAGTTGTTTCACAGAGAGAGCAAAAAGAGCAGGTAAAAGAAAGGTAGAGGAAAGGGAAGAATGGTCCCCACTGTTTAGGCAGGCATGTATACAAATCCTAATACAAGTTCGTTGAAGAAAAAGTCTTACCAAGAACTCCAGGTAATCAAGTGTTCACATTACTCTGGTTAGGAATGTCTCATCCTGCTAGGAAAACTGTTGGAAAGATCTTTTCTCTCTTTACCCTGAATTCAGCTAAAAAAAAAAATTAATAAATAAATAAAGAACGAAAGAAATAAATAAAAGAAGGAAGGAAAAGGAAAGAAGGGAAAGGAAAGAACAAGGGGGAGCAATGACCTCATCATCAGAATTTTGGGGAAATAGAGAAATGGAAAAGATAAAGACAGGCACTGATGTGCTTCCTCTCTCCCTGCCTCTTGGCAATCTTCCACTCTAGTTGCCTAGTCCCCCAGACCGCTTGATTAGCAATTGGAGAACAAAACAAAACTTCAGTTTTCAAAGAACAACAGCACAGCATTCTTTCACCTACAGCAAAATGATAGTGCGGTTGCAGTTCAGGCTGAGTTGATCCTGAGCAAAACTGTACCAGGTTGTGTTCTCCAGAATGAGACTGGGCGAATGGCCCTCCTCACCCTAAGGAGGAAGACAGAAGGAAGGTAGGCAAAGGAAACCCTCTCTAGAGCTTCTGAGGCCCCAGCTTCTCAGCATGGGTCTATCAAACAGGATCTGGTAAAAACAGCTGCCTGCTCCTACCAAGACTCCACTGGGCTAACTTGAGGAAGACCAAGAGGCTCTTCTCAGACTGGGTCAGATTTTTATTTAATTTTTCTGAAATGGAATCTGCAGACATTTTTAACTGCTCTCTAGATCAATCAAAGGTACACACAGATTAAAGACCCACTTCCTCCACCCAGATTCCTGGTAAGAATGATGAATATCAGGCTGGAGCAGTGGCTTGGTAGTTACTGTGTTTGCCTGGCATGTGCAAGTACACGGGTTCAAGCCCCAGCACCACGTACACAGCTAAGTGCCAGAGCAAAGAAGGCCACATGAAAAACTAAATAAAATAGACTCTCTCTCTCTAAAAAAGAAAAAAAAATAGAAGAAGAAGAATGATGTGTATCCTGGATTGCTAAGAAAAGACATAGACAATAAGGAAATTAGATTTGACTGGTTATCATAGTTTTCCAATCACAACCTTCAGCAAATGATCACAGTCCTTCTCTAACACAATAGTTTCCAAACTATTTAAATCATTCATGCACACCAATAAAATCTTGTTGAGTATATACCCCTAATGTATGTTTATTTATTTATAAATGATATACATGTGATATTATACTAATAAGTCATGTATAGTTTAAAACTCACAGAGAAGGCACTTTTAAAAATGTGACAGAAACATGAGTTAATTTTTTCATATTTTGATGGTGATCATGTCTAAACCCTGGGGTGTGCATCTTGAAACCTTTGCTCTAGAGGTGTATCACGGTTTGTAAATCAGAGCACCTCACTTATCATTACTATTAAAAAAAATAACCTAATTATAATAGTAGCAAATGCAAAAATTATTATTACTTATTGAATTCTCCATAAAGTTGAACTCTGTGCTATGTAATTTTAGGCATCACCATTAATCCTCATGAGGACATACCCATGTGCAGATGAAGACCAAAGAAAGCTCAAAAAATAGTAAATGATACAAAGGGAATATTTCACTCCAAGCCAGTGTTCTTGACACTATGAAGCTATCTCAAGAGCATGGATCATGAGTGACATTAGGAAACATTCACTGAGAATGGACACGGACTAGAGCACCTGAGAGACATTATAACATGACCCAGTTATACTTATCAGCACTTATGTACACTATACTTATCAGCAATTTTTTTCTACTAATTAAACTGCTAAACTGTGGTCAATGTCTTTGCAAATAAGGAATTGATGCTGGCTTCCTAGGCAAATATAAAGACTAGATTTCCCTCAGCCATAAGTATAACATCCAAGGTAAGAGAAGTGTGATACCCACTAGGAAAATATGACTATCAAGCCAAATGTAATTATTTCCTTTACAAAGGAAAACATCTTTAGCATCTTCCCTCCCCATGTGTGTGCTTACATGCACACACATGCACACTCAACACTTTCAGTTCTTTTGGTTTGCTTGTTTTGGTACCAGGGATAGAACCCAGGTGCATTTAACCATTGAGCCACATCCTCAACCCTTTTTTATTCTTTGAGACAGAGTCTTGCTAAGATACTTAGGGCCTCACTAAGTTGCTGAGGCTGGCTCTGAACTTACAATCCTCCTGCCTCAGCCTCCTGAGTCTCTAGGAATACAGGTGGCTCACTTTCAGTTCTTGCAGTTGTACTCTGCGCCTGTGTTCACCCTTACCAGAAACCTGCCATCCAAACTTGTTCTGAAAGCTCTGTTATCAGCATGTACTCCTCAGGGTACTTCTCTACAACTGTCTATATTTTAACCTTTGCTCACAGGCACAATTGTGACCTTGAAAGGACTTTTCAAACATCAATAGAGTTATAAGAGCCAGATCTGTCCTCCGGGAAAAGTGTGATCATGGAACAGAGACGTGGCGTGACTGTCCTTGTAAGGTTTGAGACTCATGTAACCCCAGCAAGGTCAGTGTCACTTCACTACCATCACAGTGGGAGACCATGAGATTTTTGAAGTCTTTTCTGTTCAAACATTGAAGGTCTTTGTCATCCCTTTTGATTTTCATGGACTTTCTCTTTGACCTGCTCCTATCTAACATTAAAAAGTAAAGAAATGGGATAGGAGTGGTGGGAAGGAACTGACCATGCAGATCATAACTTTATAAATATTGAGATACAAAATTAGCCACTCAATTAATGTGTATTTCTTTAGGAAAGGTTTGAGATACATGGCACTTGCTTTCTCATTTTATCTCTTAAAGTTTTTGAAATATTCCTAACTTTTATGGCTATTAATTGAGATGCTGAAAAGACAGTTTTTTTACTTTCTGTGGTTGCTTAAATTCTGGGTATCACACAGCTCAAAGACTCTGAGATCTTGTTCTCAGAGTAACAAAAAGTGACTCTTCAAGAAAGAGAAATGAGGTCATCAAAAGAACTTTTCTGTCTGAGGATTCACTAGCTTGAGAACTTCCAACTTAGCTCCTCTTCTCAAATCTACAGGGAAAAATCTCAGTAGCTCTTTCTACACTCTAATGGAATATGTGTGCACGTCCCTTCTGAGCTACAAATCTCTGAGACCCATGTGAACACTCAATTTATCTTTTCAATATCAATCCTCCCATGACACAAAAAGAAATTAGATGAGAAGCAGACTTCATGTGGACAAGCAGGATTTTCAAGTTAATATTACAGTGAATGTCTGAAATTTTTCTCCTCTCACCTCAAAAAATAAGAAAGCTTTGTTAACAGATTGGTTTTTTAAATCAACAAAACTTTTGCCTGGGTTTATCAGAATTTGCTCCCTTCATTCCACCACTTCCTTCATTCTACTGTGCCCCTTTGTAACTCCCATCTGATCCATCTCAACACCCTACTAAATCTCTTAATTCCCAATTCTACTATGGTGGCTTTCCTGATCTACTCAAAGCACGACCAGGCCAATTTCAGGACTAGTTAATCTTCATTGGTTCAGCAAGCATCTTGGAAGTCATAGCTAAAGTGTCAGTAAAACTTAGAATTGTGTTTCAACTAAGTCTGGGATTTACAGTGCAAAGCATAAGCCCTGGAGCCTTGGAGTTGTGTTATACCAGAATGTTACTATGTGTTGGTCTAGACTTTGGCCCACAGTTTCTGCTTTGATCTCTGTCTTATAGCCTGTCCAGTGTCTCTACTTTTAGCCCATTTTCTTTCGAGATTCAGGGCCTGCAGTTAACCCAGGTTCTCTGTCTTAATTCTTGTGTTGTCAGTTTTTGACTATTTTTGGGCATGGGAAACCTGTTCCCCATACTCTAGATCATTGTCTGGAAGTCTTGGTTCCAAAAGGCAGGTCTCATAAAACAGTTTCAACTTTTCCCTGTTTACTGCCACACCAGAATGTACCACCTCAGATAAACACAAAGTCTCAACTTCTTGACATGGACAGATTCTACAGCTGTGTTCGGTTACCTCATCCTGGGGCAACAATCTATTACTAGCATGCACTGAGGTTGAGTTCATCCTCTTTTGGAGAAAAGCTTCATGTTATTTTCTCAAATCTGCTAATCAGAATGTTCTGGGTATTATATGAATCAACAATAAGTTCATGTTCAAGTCTTACATAACTTTTATATCAAAGTTAATGATATAATAATAATATTGGTTTTCTAGTCCACGGATAGTACACTAGAAGCCTGATCTGTCAGAATATTTCTTTAGGAATAGAAGTTGTATTTTACACACACACACACACACACAAGTTTAAAGATTCACAGGATCCACCACTCTCTCTAGCCTTACATCTTGCTTTTTCATGGAGAGGTATTCTTACCAGCTTATCCTTTAGAGGCATTTATATTTGTAACCCTTTTGCATGCACTCTAGTAGCTTCTCTTCACCTACATTACTTCTTTCATTTTTTCTTTGACATCTATATTCATATTCCATGTAGCTAGGAGAAGTTTGGTTATGCTGTACATCATTCCTAGTGGAGGATTCTTGGAGTTGGTGAGAGCACTCAAAACTTCCCGTCCATACATCGTGAGAAGGACGTCTGAAGAGGAGACCATGGATTTCCCCCTGCTCACAGTGACTCCTGCTCACTCCCTAAGGCCTAAGTCCTCATTAGCACAAACTGCCTGAGAAAGCATCAGGATTCCTCCCATATGAATCCTGTCTCCTTATTTATTTCAGTTGCTTTAAGAAGCTCAAGTGGACCAGGCTTTGCAGACCCCTGATTTGATCCAGCTCTGAACCCCTCCATAGACAACAGCCCTTCCACCACACCCTCTCAAATTCAATCTTTATCCCTTAAATAGAAAACCCTGATACAACATCTCTTTCCTTTAAATTGATTTCCCTACAATACATATCCTATTTTGTCACCTCCCTTCCTCAAAAACCTTCATAATGACCTATTACCTCTCAGATACATTCCATACTTCTTAAAGCTCCTAATATTTAGTTGTAAAATACTATTTAAGAATTTTTTCTCCTTCATATTTTACTTTTTCTTTATTATTTCTTTTTTCTTTATTCTTCAGTTAAAGCAAACATGCTACTATTCCCAATATTGACTCATAAATTGTCCCCCTTTCCACTGTTGCTCTTACAGTCTCCTCGCCAAAAATGCTGGTGTGTCCACCTATGACTCTACTCAGCTGCCCATCTTTCTAAATCCTGAAGTCCTCTACATATGGAAGCAATAGTGTTAACACTACAAATTATACCCCTGTGTACACATACAGGCCTCAAGCACTTTGCCTTATAGCTACAGGATGTGCTTAAGAAGGACTAAGATCTTCAAAAACATCTTAAATGCCAGTTCACTGCACAGGATACTCTATAGACATCCTGCTTACTGGTTCTTGATAAAAATGAATCCCAACAGGGGTGAGAATGGTGACCCTGATTGTGAATAATGGCATGCACTCCTTGCCCTATGATGGCTACCAGAAAACAACAGTGTAAGTTAATAGCCCGTGTTGTTTCTTAACTACCCATTGCCAACAATAGGTTTTGCTCTATATAGTCTGGATTCCCAGTTTCAAGGGTCTTCATTCCTATCAGGCAGAAGTACTATAATGAGAACAAACCAAGAAGGGAATGATATAGGCACCAAGCCAAACAAATCCAGTTGTTAGAACAGCAGAGTCAGGGAAGCAAAAGAACAAATAATTGAAATTAGAAAAAAACTAGATTTTTCCAAGGGAACAGTCTCATAAATCAGACTTGAAAATTTAATTTGAGGGCTTTGCTCCACCTTGCATCATATTTTTTCCCTCCTGGAGTTTTGCTGCAGGCTGGGACAGAGGAAGCAGAATGTAATTAATCGATGTGAATCTGTTTCATTAATGGATTGTTACTCCCTGTGTTTCCTCTAGTCAAGAATGTTTCTGAACGTACTCTTTGGCAACATTACACACAATCTGGATAATGGTCTAGGTCAGGAGAAGAAACATTGAAATGCTTGCATGAGAAGAGCACATGTTCGCTATTAACTGATGGGAATATTTAGTCAACTTATTAAATGTTGTACTTACAAATCCTAGTCATGCTTTTTAATTAGTTGACAACTGTCCAGTCAAACCTGGTTTCTCACATTGGTTAAATACTGGGATATTGTTCAGAGAGAGAGAGAGAGAGAGAGAGAGAGATGCAGTTTCCTTTGCAGTCATGAATGGTCCTAAGACTCCTAGAAAACAACCAGGATTGTACATCTCTATATATACGGAAAACACCGTTAATCTGCACTAATAAAGGGGAACAGTAGGGTAATCATGGCTCATTTATATTTGGCTTTGGAATGGTTTTTGGGAAAAGATTTACCTTACTAATTATGTCTTACTTAAATTAATAATGTAGTTAATTTGCATCGCCTTAGCACAATCCAGTTGACAATAAGAAGAACTGTGCTAAGAGATAAAGGGAAATCATCTTGGAATTTAAAAGTACCTTTGAATTGTTTGATTATATATGCATGTGTTGATATTAAACGTATATTTAGAATAAAAGTCTTTCACATACTGAGTAAACAGGGGTTAAAATTATGTGTGAAAATCCCTGTCAAATATTGGCTAATTCATATCATCATTGTTTTTCTCTCTAGTTTCTTTTACCTTCTGAAAGTAATAAATTAGGAAGATTAACCTTTAATCAAAAAACTGTTTAGGACAACTAATACATATTGAACTATTGTTCAATATGCTTAGTGTTGTGAAGGGACTGGGAGAAATATAGACTGTTTTCTGCTTTTAGATCTAACCTGGAGGAATAGACAGAAGAGACCTATCTTAATATGCTTGCATTGATAGCGTTTGCCTCCTTTCTACAGATCATCACATTCTTCTAAACCATTTTCCATAGGCTTGGACTGCTGATGTGGGGAAGAAAAAATTGATGGGTTTACCTTTGAACAGAGTCAAGGAAGTTGAGATGGGTTATCTGATTTTTTTGGTAAATAAACTCCATGAGAACAATAGACCCAGGTATCTTTACTAAGGCAAATCAAGAGAAATATCCACTAGCAATTCTACACTAGCATAATCACATTGCCTTCATACTCTGAACACCTGATCACAGACAATCCCATACAGTTGGTCACCTTTGCAGATATGAAGATTACAGTATCTTTAAGTTGAATAAAGTACCTGATAATGTAATGTAGGATTTGTCTGCTTTGCTTTTGGATGTGTGGACGTAATCATTCATAATAGGATATAGAAAGCAAAAACATGTGTTTCACCATTGACGGTATATTTATTTGAGAGATTTTACTATAATGATTTTCACCTCTCACTGTTAGCACAGCTTTGCAAAAAAGACCCTTGAAAGTTCAGCCAATACTAGAAAGATCATCCTGTATTTTCTACCACGCATCTCTGATTAGTTAATCGTTTGGGCCAACATATATTTATCAATATCATCATAGAAGTGTAAGAAAAATAAAAACAGACATGGCTGGATTTTTCTCTTCTAAGCTTTTTTCTTTAGAGCAAAGTATGTGCACTAATACCCCCATTATAGTGTAGTTATAACAACTAAAATGAAAACATGTTAAATGTATTAGTAAAGTTCTTTGTTATTTTAAGAAAATACCTCTTCATTGAGTGAAGTCATACTTGGAATCTTTTTAATTACAGTGACATAGAAATTTCAGTATATAAAAATCAAAAGAGTGGAGCAGTGGCTCAGCAATTACAGTGCTTACCTTGCATGGGTGATTCCACAAGTTCAAACCCCAGCACCATGTACACAATGAGGTATCAGAGCAATGAGGACCAAATGAAAACTAAATAAAATTGATTCTCTCTCTCTCTTACTGTCCCTCTCTCTTTAAAAAAAATCAAAAAGTGGCCAAATGATTTTATAGGCTCTTTTCATAGGATAAATCAGGAAGTTAGAATAAATATAATTCAATATCTAAAGCCCGTATGTCAACAATTTATTAAAACATAAAATTATATGCAAATTCAAGCTGAATGGAAATGAATACTGAATAAAGCTTTAAAAAGCTAATTCAGTTGGGCTAAATTAATAAAGTGTTTAAGTTCTTGAGATGATAGTCTTATAACAGGTACTTGGCCTCATCCAAGCTGTAGTATCAACAAATAAACTGGAAAGCATTTGTAGAAAAGAGTCTCTGATAATGAAAATGCTAAAAATCCCTATTGAAAGGGCCATAGAGTTTACCTGGGAGAAGAGAGGCTATCTGGAGTGCAAAGCAGCTGACTTCAAATATCTCAAGAATTGTCACAGGAAATACTCTAAACAGTAATGCCTGTTAGGTAGTTAGACTTTTTAAAAACACTTTTACATAAACAGAGAAGATTCATTTTTATTGGAAAAAGCATGGAATGGAGCCCAATAAATCCAGTAGAAAATTTCGCTTCCCACCAAATAACATTATTATACTGGATGTGAAACTTCCTTGACCATACTATTCTAAACTGTAAATCATGTTAACAATATGGTTGGTGAAAGCATTGAGAGAGCATATATAAAAACACTGGCACAAGGATTTGTCTTTAATAGGTGCTCGATAACAACCTCTTTCTGTTTCTGACAGTTGTATATCAAAAATATTCGAATATTAAATTAAATTTCATGGAAGATGGTTACTATCCTAGCCAAAGAATTATTTATGTAAAGGCTAAACAACCACTTGGAAAAATATAAAAGAGAAAAATAAAGCTTCAGAACTAGAATTAAATTACTTTCAAGATTCCTTCCAACTCTAAATTTTAAGATATTGTGATTTTTAAAATTACCAAAAAAAGCTTTTCTTAGAGTAAAGATGAAGAATAGTAACAGAAAAAAGCAAGCCCAAGTTAACCAATCTTTGAAAAATCAATCATCTCCTTGTTAGTTCAAGGTATATAGTAGTCTACTTTACATTGTTCAAGGTGAAAGAAATGAAATTAGAAAAACTTAATGCAGACAGTGCTTAATGGAATAAGCACATCTTACTGTACTACATGTAGATTAGTTCTATATTTTCAGAAGACACTCTGATAATAATCAAATGCAATAATAATAATAATCAAATACAATACAATTTTCCTGTTCCTTTGCATTTATAATAAGAAAACATTGTTTTAGAAAGTGATTATATCAATTCTTGGGTTAAATCTAAGAAATAACATAGGTATAGCAAGAGTTTTAGTCAATTACTAAGGGTACTGCTATATTTATCAGTTGCTTTAACTAAGGCCATAGACTCATCTGCTATAAGTTCTATGAAGAAAACAGAAAATGATGTTCCTTGGAGAAACAAATGTACATCAAGTAATGGTCAATATTTTTATAAAATTTAAAAGGTAGATAAATTATGCTGAGAGGATTTATATATGAATGTAAAGTTTTTAATTCCAGTGAGATACAGGAGATGTTTGTACATTTATTTGAAATATGAAAAAGCAGTAACATTTTTAGTTAAAATTTCCCTCTATTTATGTAGCAAGATTTGATCATTAAAGACTAGTGAGGTCCTTACATCGTATCCCCCACTAAATGAAAGGCTTATTGTTTATGGAATAATGCTACGTGAGAAAGTAGAAGGCAATATTGCATAGACATGGTTACGGAGGCAACTGTGGTCCATAAAATCCAGTCTTTCCTTCTTCACCAAAAATGGTTGGTGACTTCACAAGTGGCTGCCAGCAACACTACATTTCATAGTCCCCTAATAGTTGAAAGAGGTCCTATGACTAATTTTAGAAGGGATGTGTAATACTGATAGCCTTAAGACCAGTCTGTCTTCTCCACATTCCCCCATCCCTTCTTATGAGCTGGAAGGTTTCTTTTTTTTTTTTTTATTAGAAGTATATAGAGATACAATTGAGGGGGAAACATTATCAAACCAACAGTAATCTATGTATATATATACTTTGTTATCCAGGGGTAATGCCAAAACATGGATGACCACCTTGGATTTCACCTGTTGCAGTTTCCCCCAGAAGAACTCATGCGTTAAATGGGTATCTCGTGGAGGAATGACATCGGCTTCTGGGATGGTTCCCCCCTATTCCCACTCCCCAGTCTCCTTACTTAGTGATCTCACACACTACATGGTGAAGAAGATAGAGGCACGTTTAGACAGAGACCCAAGTGACTGTGTGAAACAGAGGCACCGCCAACCTGGAATACCCATTCATAACAGTTACATCAGACAAAAAAACACTTTTCTATCTATTTTGTTTGAGCTACAAAATCCTTTTGCTTATCTGTTTGCCTCAGTAGCTTAGCATTTGACTCTAAAAAAAAAACTCTGATTAAAATTATGCAATAAAAATTATGCAATAATGCATGCTTATACAATGATACAGATGAAAAAAGGCCCCAAGGAAGTATAATGATTGCTTAAAGAGAGTGTTTTAAAAAGTTTAAATATTTTTCAAAGATATAACAAAATTTGTTTTAGACAAGCGACTATTATGACTCAGTCAAGTGCCAAACACACAATGATTTTTCAATAGATCCTATTTTCCAGTGAATTCCAAAGAAGTCCATCTATAAAAGCAGAAGCAAATTGCTAGGGCAATTCACATTTGATTCCTGATTGCACGTTTACCAGAAGAAAATTTGGCTTCAAAATTCCACATTTAAATTCACTACTATACAGCAGCAATCTGAATTCCCAAGTTCAATTAAAAAGGTCATTACCCTCTGGAACTGAAGGTGCTCTTTTAATTACAATATTGCTAATGAATTGGGAAACAAGACAGTTTGGCTTAGTTCAATTAGTACACTTTAGTCAAAGCAAGCTCCAACAAATATGGGTGACTTTTTCAGTGCCTTATTTTTTCTTCTCTCCCACTTTCTTCCTTCATTTCACTCTTCTTCCTTCTTCTTTCCTCCCTCTCTTCCTTCCTTTCCTCATTCCTCTCTTCCTTCCTTTCCCTTTTTTGCCCAAGTTTAAACAGAACCCTAGCACATAAGTCTCCCATTTCCACTTTATAAATTACTGCTAAAGCCATTAATAGCCTAGACTCTACAACAGTATTTTGTTTTGCAAAACTCTTCAAATTTATATGATATTGACAAAATTGTTTGATGAGAATTTTTTTAATTTAACCTTTTGAAGGAGAGTAAAACATAAATGGCATTTTCCTTAGCAAAAATAGTAATTATCCAATTGCTGTATCATGTTGTATTATGCACACTGTGCTGTGGAAAAGTGGGGGTGTAATGATTGTATTAAGTACTTCACTACCAAAATGGTTTATCAAGGTTAATCTGTACTAGAAAGAGACATTTCATGATGAAATTCCAAATTAAAGAATAGGAAAGAATATGCTCCTGACCTGAGATTTCTTATTTGGCTAGGGTTCAGATAACCTTAAATGTAACAGATTTTAAGTAAGTAAGAAATTATTTTCCCTTCAAAGTAATTTTTAAAGCTCGGAAAATTAGTTCGTAAGCTCAAAATAATAATAACAAAAACTCTGCTACCAGATTAAATTTAAATAAAGTTTATAACAACTGCTTGTGACATTTGGAATTTAACTTGAAGGGAAATACTTGATTCTAATTTGCTCAGGTTATTCTCTTCCTTTGCTAAGTCAGTATATAACTCAGAGAAATCATCCAAAATACACCACAGACTTGAGTCAGCTAGACTAGGCATTTTTTCTTTCATTCAACAAAAACACCAAGCAGCCTACTGTGACCTTGGAGCTAGGCAGCTACAAAGAGAAAATGTTAGATTCTGCTCTTTCTGTAAATTGTCATTAAGACATTTAACAAAGAAGGAGCAATTTCCTTTTAATTTAAACCTGCAGAATATTCTCGTTGGGTAATTCATTCATTTGCACCCCAAATACAGTCATATCAATTTTAAATATTTTTGTTTATTATATTCAAGTAAGACATGTTCTTTAAAGAAAAATCTGGAAATAAAAAAAGTAAATCAAATATCTATTTTTCCCCAAACTGAAAACATACATTTTTATTTCCTTTCATATTTTATTTCTTTTCTTACTCTCTTATGTGTAGTTTCATTTAAAAAGTGGTAATCATACTGTTTTCTAAAATTTTCCTTCACTCTTATCACAACTTTTCACAGAAAATTTAACAGCAACATATTGCATAATACACAGTACCATGACTTTCTTATTGTTTTCCTCATTATAGATTATAATGAAGATGATCATGTTTGTGAATAACACTCCCCAGGAATAAAAGTTTATCAAAGGAATATACATTCACACATCAGTTGCTTCATTCTTATTATCAAAGCACATTCAAGGATGGAAACAAGTCACACTTCATTTAAACAAGATAGGAGAAATTGCCCGCTTAACCTTCTTCAGGTGTACATAATGTATAGATAACTCAGTTGCATGTATAATTTTCTATGGGACAGGAAAAATGATTGCATATTATGAGTGCTTTAAGATCATTGTATAGGGCTGGAACAGTGGTTCAGTGGTTGGAGCACTTGCCTGGTATGTGCGAGGACCCGAGTTTGAACTCCAGCACCATGTACACAACTGGGTGTCAGAGAAATCAGAACCAGATGAAAAATAAAAATTGATTCTATCTCCCTCTAAGAAAGAAAAAATAAGATTTTTATATATTTGTAACTAAAGTATGGTGCTTTGTAAAAAGCTTTCACATTCATGTTCTATTACAGTGTTACTTTCTTTTGAACATTTTATCTTTGAAGTTTCTTTTCAACGGTAAATTTAGTGTAAGATAAACTCTGATGAAATGAATTTTAAGAGTACTGCACATGTTAAAATTATAAACATATTTGGTCATATTTACTGCAAATATTTCTCAATATATGATTGAATTTCAATTTTATTTATGACATTTTATGTGAAGAAAGGTGTAATTTTTATGTCACTAATTTTGATACATTTCTCAAATCAAGATGTCATCCCATATTTTCTTCCTGTTTTTTTTCCAACTGTGACAAATTTCTATCATATTTGTCACATAGTTCTGCTATATACCTTGTCATTCCCAGGAAAATCATTTTTTAAAAATTTTACATATCTTATTAATTCTAAGAAATGTGGATTCTCTTTTCTCTTCCTTCTTGAACATGTCATCTGAAATACTCTAATTTGGTTCTTTTTTACAGTAAATTAATTTTCTTATTTTGATTTTGCCACACAGAAACCAAACTTCCCGAACTATCTACAATAATAATAGGAATCTCTAATGTTCATCATTAATGTAAAATATGTGTTTTTAAACATGTTAAGGAAATACTCTTTTATTTATGCATACCTCAGAAATATTTTGTTGGTGGTGCTGGGAGAGAACATTTTTTTACTTTTAAAGCCAGAAAGAGATGTTCTATGTTATCAACATCTTTTTTTTTTTTTAGTATCTATCAAATGATCAATAGTTTTTTGCTTCTATTTTTTAGTGATTAATAAGTTATTCTTCTGTATAGCTGACTAGGCAATGATAGAAACATCTTAAATATTTTGTTGTGTTCACATTTATATTGACTTTTCCATCTATAATAAAAACATATCTTCTATAATAATGCAATATAACCATAGATGACAATCCTTGGGGAGTAAACCAAAACAAACTGACCAAAAAATTAATCAAAACCATACTGAAATAACATTTTTGACTCTTATAAACTTTTGAAGTTTCACTTTATTTTATGGAAAGTTAAGGACATAGACTTCTGCCTATGCCCAGAATGTACTGCTAGATTTAAATAAAGTTACATCCTTCTGTGTAGGAAGAAGGGATGCTACTTCAAAGACAAAACTTTTGCACTGTTATAAATGCCAGAACAAAGTGGAAGCTAACCACCTCCAACAAATTCCTGGGTTATTTCCATACTTTCTTTCCTAATTTTTACCTCTTCTCCCAGATTTCTCATGCTTGCAATATACATCCCTACAAACTACCATTTTACATCTGTCCTTTTCTCCTTTCATCCTGTTGGTTCTCTTCAATGAATTTATATTCTCTGGCTCTTTATTGAGGAAAGCAAAGGGAACACATTCCAGAAAAAAATCTCTTCCAAAAATGATTTCCATTTGTAATTTGAAGACATCAAATACCCTTGTTATTAACTCTTTATATGAACATTAATTTTGTTTACATGCAAATGAAAGTATATTTCCCTTTTTAGATTTTATCACTATCTACCTTGATAAATGAGATAATCTCTTACTGAGCTTGTCAATGAAATCCAGTTTATCTGAAGCTGTATCTCCTCCTGCTTTAGTAGCCCTTTAAGTAAAACAGGTGGATTTCTTTGAAGGGAAATTTAAGCAGCCTGAAATTCTGTAATTTCCCCCATAGTAACATCTTTTTAACTCTTTTGCTTTATGTTTTATTTAATCTAATGTGTCATGTGCTTTCTGAATCCTTTTCAACACTGACCATGTTATATTATGGAACATAGAACTCCAAATTGTTGTTGAGGGATATGGAGGAGGATAGGAAATTGATTAAATTCTAAATCACCCTTAGACCTGTAATTTTCACCAATTATCTGGACATAGGTAAAAATCATACATTTATGAATAAAGGATTCATAGTGAAGATAAATGGTAGATGTCTTCAACCTGCTTCAATCGCTTCTCAATCCATCCCATCTTTACTGTATTTAGAGCAGTAACTCTCAAAGTTTATTATGCATTAGAATCCCCTGAAGATCTTATAAAAACAAACAAAAGTGTATAGCCATGCTTCTGGCACATTTTATCTTATAGGACAGAGGGTGGGGCTGATAGTTTGCATTTCTAACATTCCCAGATGATGCTGCTATGATTGCTCTGGCCACCAGCCACCACATCTGGAATTGCCAATCGTGGATTCAATGCTTCTTCAACTTCTCACCAATGTGTATTTTCATAGGATTCCATGGGCAAGTAAGAAAAGGTCAGTTAATCGTCTGTAGCTATTTATTTGGTTAAAATATATACATACATATAATTTAAAACTTATTATTAAATTTACTTTTTAATTTATCATGTACAGGTATAGTTGTAAAGAGCCCAGTTGAAAATGAAATGTGTTTTATTCTGTAACAGAACCATCAAAAGTTCATTATTTAGACTATTCAATTTGAAAATGTACTTCTGGGCCAGAATTGTCTAGAGAAAACTTGTTTTCAAGAGGTTTAAATAAAAAATTCCTAATATGAAAATAGAATTAATTCTAGAGGGGGTAATGTGTGTGTGTGTGTGTGTGTGTGTGTGTGTGTATGTGTGTAAAAGCTGATAAAGAAGACAAAAGGAAAATTAATATCTAGCTGACTGTATTAATACACAAAGGGAAAAAAAGCCTCTGTGGTGTTGGAACGAGTACATCCAAGATGACATGGGAATTTGAATAGAAAGAGCTCTTGCACTCAGCCAAATTCTGAGCCTTTGGGGACTTGTCTTTAGAACAGAATTGTGGGTCATTGTGCCTCCATTTGTTGCATTGGGTTATCAAAAAAGAAATGGGGACTTTATTAAAAAGAATATGGTGTTATCCTTGAGTCCTGTCTATGTCTTAAAATTTTCATCTCTTCAAAAGTGGCTGGCATGCTGAGACTTAATTCAATCAATAAAAATACTACTATAAAATACTTTAATAATCAAGGGAATTAGACTTCAGGTTGTTGTGTGGAGAGTTTTTGAGTGACAATGCAAAGCCTAGCAAACTAGAGGTGCCACACTGAATCAGCATCTGCGAGCGTAAGAGGCATATTCTCCCTGAGATTGGAAGATTTTATGATTCAATTCCAAAGAGAGAAATTTTCAGATTAACTTCAAGGGATTACACTGCAATTTTTTATTTCATCAAATTATTTTTCTTTCTTCTTTTTTTTTACCTTGAACTATTTCTCTTTTTCCAATTCTCTTAGGAATTAATAAGTTCAAAGTTTCTAAAACCTGGCAGAACCATTTCATTGGAATAAAATAGGCTCTGTTCATTTCTTCTTTGCTTTACTACAGTTTTATTTTCTCTGTGTGAAAGATCATTTCTTTTTCAGAAGTGTTGTTCTTAGAAACACAAACAGAAGCTCCTTTTGCAATTGAATTGCCTCTCTTTTAATCATTATAAAACCATCTCTATGGGAGTTTCAAAGGTAAGCATGATTAATTTTACTTGACTTTGTTTCACCCTTTATTCATAGAACATTTCCTAGAATAAGGAACTTCAGGGAATAAATATCAAGACAGAAACCAATCTTTCAGAAGCTTATGACCTAGACTGTACTGTTGTTCTCAAAGTGTGGTCCATGAGCATCCTAGACATCATTTATGGTCTTGTTAGAAATGCCAATTTGGGGCTGGAGCAATGGCTCAATGTTATGGTGCTTGCTTGGTATGCACATGTACACGGGTTCAAATCCCAGCACCCACATACACAACTAAGTGTCAAAGCAACGAAAGCCATGTGATAAACTCAATAAAAATTCATTCTGTCTGTCTCTATATGTCTCTGTCTCTCTCACTGTCCTCTCATTAAAAAAAAAAAAAAAAAAACTAAAACAGGGCTGGAGCCATTACAGTGCTTGCCTGGCATGCATGAGTATGTGAGTTCGAACCCCAGCACCACGTACACAAGGGAGTCTCAGAGCAAGGAAGGCTGCATGAAAAAACTGAATAAAAATTGCTTCTCTCTTTTTTTCTCTCTCTCTCTCCCTCCCACTGTCACCTCTTTCTTTAAAACAATAAAAAAGAGAGAGATGCCAATTCATTGACTCAACCCTGCCCAGGTAAACAGAATTTTTGTTTACACAAATTGGCCAAAGAAAATCTTTACAAAAGCCTATGTAGTGATTCTATGTACATTAAGTTTGTGAGGCCACTGCTATAATAAAAATATATATAATTTTAAAAAATATAAAGGATGCTCTAGTAAATTTAGGAAGAGAGTAATTCCTTCTAATGAGGTTGAGGGAAGGTTTCTGGCTGGAGAAATAGCTATGTAGAAGGCAAGGAACTCTGCAAATTTCCAAGGCCAAGAACACAGATCTGTCTTTGGGTAGAATAGGTAAGTAAAAATCAAACAAATGAAAAATGAAAAGTGAAAGGAAGGAAGGAAAAAAGAAATTCTAAAGTCATTATCAAAGTACTTTGTGAGTATATGAAAGAAAATGTCTGCTGCCAGGAAGGGAGATGGGAGCCTCAGAGCGGTTTACATAGGGAAGCCAAGAAGGGCAATTCCCATTTTTAATAGTCATGTAAACTGAAGACTGGGACAACAAAAATTCAAATTCAAATTTCCAAAGCTAAAAAAGACCTACAGGATAAGCTAATGCATTTCCCTGTACTATGCGTGAGTTCCTACTATACAACACATGTTACTTATGTGGCATCAAGCAAGGTTATATTTCAAGTTTATCAGGATTCTCTTACACATGAAGAAGATATCTAATTATCAGGACAAAGGGGCCCACTTCTGTGCTCTTGACTTTTTAATCTCTGGTTTTAGGATACTTTAAATGCATATTAATCTTGCCTTTAATTACACAACTTAGTTAGTAGATGTGTGCTTTATCACATTCACCCTGCCCCTAGTTTTCTACCATTTACTCATTAATTTAGAATAATAGATTAAGAAAACCAAAGCATCAGCTCTTTCCCATTGATATAGAATGAAATGGTATAAAATTAAATTATTGTAATCTGGATTGGGTGCACCAAGAACTTATACAGTAAATTTAAGGTCTGTGTGTTTACTTTATCCTTAGCAAGGGTTTTCACAGTTTTTATTCTTAGTATAGGTTTATATTTCCTTGAATAGGCCAAACACCATTTCATCAAATAATGAAGAAGTCATTTAGACTGGAGGGTAAAATAGTGTCATTTGTAATTGTCATTCTCCCTTCATTCATAGAAGTAAATATTTTTTCAGTGATAGAACCACCTTATAGATAATCAATTTCCACATCTTTATCTGATGGAATGTTTCATACTTAACATTCACTCAACAAGTCAGAGAACTGGGCTAAGTTGTCTTGTGACTCAATGCTGCTCTTTCTACTGCTCGATGGCCTCTCTTTCTAAATATTATCTAATGGTTATTGGTAAGGATCGTGATATTATGTAATTGGTTAATTTGGGTACCTTAGAATATCAAATATTGTTTCATAAAACAGAATTATTTCCTAAACCATGCCTCTTAAAAATAAATGATATGGAGAAAAATAATCAGTGAAATTATGCCTCTTTTGAAGTTCAATAAATAAAATCACTCATTTTAGTTTATTTCTTAATTTGAGATATAATCACTGTGTCCTTAGTAAAAATTTTTTAAGAGAGAGAGAAATAGTATGAGTGAGAGAATTTTTATTTAGTTTTGCATCTGGTTTTCGTTGCTCTGACACTTAGATGTGTGTGGTACTAGGGTTTGAACATGGTTCCTTGCGCTTGCAAGGCAGGTGCTGTAACCACTGAGCAACCAGTCCAGCCCCATGTCCTTGGCAATTTTAAGGTTTCTTTATACAGAGAAATGAATTGCAATCAAGTTTTTCAGAAGTCCACATCCCCAAATAATTTTAATGACTTTTGAAATGTCTTACATCAGTTCCAGATGCTAAATTCATTTAACCACACTAATACAGAAGCTCTTTAAAAGCTAAGAGTCACAATTTAAGAATACAGCTTCATTAGTTTATATGGATTGGCACAAACTTCTTTGCAGTCAGCTCTACTCTCAGAACTTTGTGGCACTCATTCACTCTGTTGTCATTTCCATGAACCCACTTATCTGTCACAAAAAGGTACATGGCTTCCCCTTACACTGTGTCATCATATATTACCCTCAAGTGCATGCCTTTTCAAGTTTGGCATATGTAGAAACACCCACATGGAATCTAAATATTTTATTTTAAAACGTGGACTAAAAAAATGCATGATGCCTGCCATCCTGCAAGTGCTCAAGGCCAACATGTAAACATGGTAAAAAAACATACAGGAGAACAAATTCATCTGCTAGCATCAGTTCTAGCATTTAGAATGCTATTGTTAATGGCCTGAAGCAGTGGCTCAGCGGGTACAGTGCTTGCCTGGCATGCGTGAGGATGGAAGTTTGAACTCCAACTCCGCGTACACAATGATGTGTTAGAGTAGTGAAGGCCACATGAAAAACTAAATAAAAATTGATCCCCCCTCTGTCCCTCTTTCTCTTTAAAAAAAATTATATTGTTAAGATGCACAGAATATTTAAATGACTGAAGTGTCTGCTCACCATCCAGAGTCATGGCTATTGGTAAGATATGCTCCATAGGTGTTTGTGCAATTATTGTACCTTTCGCCTAACAACTATAAAATTATTACTATATGTTCCATATGAGCAGGGTCCAATGGAATGGACTACATAATATAAGTACTTAGAATAATTAATTATTGTGATTCCAGATGTGAAATCCATGTGCTAAAAACACAGCTTGAGAAAAAAGAAAAGCAATTCTATTCCATGATAAGACATGAGATAAAGAGTCATCAGTGACATTTATAATAAAGGGCTCTGGTAATCCCCCTTTACCAACTAACTTTCTACCAACCATCAGAATGTTCCTGAATTTTCTTATTTGCAAAAGGAAAAATGTGGACTAAAAGGTCCTTAAACTCTTCCATCTTTCTGGCTGTCTCCTATTTAATTGAATATAATGAATTTGATTTTATTTGCTAGCAAATGCTAAATATTGCTAAGTGATATTAAAAGAATAGATTTCAAAGCCAAAATCAAGACAAAAAGTATAATCATAAGAAAAATGGATAATGGTCATTGAATCCATTCAGACCTGAACACAAATTATAGCTCTGCCATCTTACAGTTGAGTGAAGTTGGTAAGGTGATTAGCCAATGTTATAAAGTGAGAAAAAAGAATATCTAAATGAGATAATGCACGTAACACTGTCAGGCACACAAAAGCACTTACAAAGGATAGATATTACTATAAGCAATAAGCACTGTCTTCATGGCATAGTTATATTTTTTTCTGTTTCTGATCCCTCACACATTAACCATATAATTTTATCTTCACTACTACTCTGTAGGGTAGTATTATTTCAATTCTGCTTTTAAAGAAACTGAATCACAAAGTTCAATCATTACCATAGGGAATCCTGGGAAACACCTTCTATGTTCAACCATGCAAAAATAGAGGTAGAGAAAGACTAAGTTGAGAATCCACATTTCCCATGAATGTCACATTTTACAAAACTATTTTTATCCAATAAAGTCAATCCTTAAAAGTTCATTCCCACAACTTTAGATATCTTCTTTTTACATGGTGCAGGAAATGGATATATTGTGGTGCGTGTGTGTGTGTATGTGTGTGTGTGTGTTTATACATGTGCACGTGTACACTGAACAGAGGGATACAGTATTAAGGAATTGTAATTTGTAGATATTAGGGACCATTAATCACATATTCTGTACATTTTTTTACCAATAAATAATCCGAAAGAATTTTTAAAGAGAATTTTTTTTTCATTAAGGCACAACAGCAATAAAATGCTGGTGGACTGTGACTAGCCCAAAGTTGTAATATCCAAAACCAGTAATAGAACCTAATTCAAATGTTTTGACTTTGTATTGCTTGAACGTTGCTTGCAAATTTAGAAAGAATGTATCATCTTGGGCCTCAATGCTTTTTATATTTTCCTGTGTGTGTTCCTATCTTGAAGAGAAAAGTCTGTTAACAACAATGTCAAAATAATCCTTTCTACCCTTAGGAAATAATAAATGAGCTGGAAATTCTTCAGGACTAAATGGTTAACAGTAGCCACAATTCCAAGTAAGAAGTTTGCTAAATCTGCTTATATGTCAGATCACCATGCAAGCCTGGAGACCTCTCCACCTCCTGTAAAACTGCCTGCTGGTCACATTCTCACTGCACCATGACAGTTCTTTTTCTTTAATTCAGCATGGAGCTTTATACCTGCAATATTTCTGAACACACATTGAATTTAGGAAAAGTGATCTCTACACCATCACTTAGCTATCTGCCAGTCATAACTCAGGCCTGTTTATTAGCTTCTTGCCGGAATGTTTGACTGACCACAAATTCTACAAATTACATGCTGCTTGGTCATGGAAACATGGTTTTGGTGCCCTGGGACATTTAGAAAACAGGGCTCCAAAAACAGAGACTATTGGACCTGAGAGAAATGAAGTTCTCTGGTGTGCATTTTTCCACTACAATACTTAAGAAAGAACATATAAA
Source organism: Aplodontia rufa (assembly GCA_004027875.1). Lineage (NCBI taxonomy): Eukaryota > Metazoa > Chordata > Mammalia > Rodentia > Aplodontiidae > Aplodontia > Aplodontia rufa. The sequence continues at coordinate 7,979 of PVKS010005359.1, read as the reverse complement.
TAGATATATATACTTAAGAACATATAAATAGATATATATACTTAAGAACATATAAATAGATATAAATACTTAAGAAAGAACATATAAATCAGTTGAGATGGGGTCTCAACTGATCTTTATGCTTTTTCTCACTTATATTCCTCTTTTTTGCAAAGTTCATAACAACATAAAATAATGAAATTAGGTATATACATAGGGGTTTCCTCCTCTCCACACACACTGGCATGAACTCACAGGTCAATGCTTATACTGACAACCTTGCAGACTGTACACAAGAGAATCGATGGCGACAGTCTATTTCTTCAACAAACTTGCTGACCATGCTCCCTGCTGTCAGTTCTTGCCACAGAGCTCATGGGCTCATCTCTGATTTCAAAGTTGTCAGCACAACCTCATGCCAAACCTGAGCAACAGAATCTAACTGCAATGGGGACTGGAAACTGGAGAAGTTCAATAACATAAAATGTTTGAATCTAGATTTTTTCAAGGCGAAAATGCCAGATCTCTAAGTACATAAGGCAGTGCCATAGCCATTTTCACCGACTTCGAGGTTAACTTACCAAAAAAAGATAATACTACTTTAACAGTTCTGTGCACCTTGCCAATGTCATGAAAAATTATTGAATTTCTGAAATCAAATAAATCTACTAATTTGACTGTAAATGTCTTTTGTCTGATTTTCCAGTTATATGTTAAATCTGACATGCTGCTAGCAAAAGACACATTAGCTCTCTAACAATTGTCACTATTGTGTTTATATAAAAATATGAAATATTAATTAACTTTGATTAGAAGTAAATTAAAATATTTATTAAGAAGACATTTTTAAATAAGACCTATTGTCTTGGGGCTGGAGTGGTAGCTCAGAGGCTAAGGTGCTTGCCTACCATGCACAAGGATGCGAGTTCAAACCCCTGCACCATGTACTCAATGAAGTGTGGGAGCAACAAAAGCCACATGAAAAACTAAATAAGATTCTCTCTCTCTCTCTCTCTCTCTCTCACTGTCCCTCTCTCTTTAAAAGAAAAAAAGACCTATTGTCTCAGCACTTGTTTTATACCATCAGGTTTCTATTGTACTTGGGATATTTTAGTGAATAAAGTAACTAATAATTTAAAAAATTATTAGTTTATTACATTTATTTTTAGATCAGTTGCAGTTTATCAGCAAAATTGAGTGGGACATAGAAAGTTCCATATATTCTCTGCCCCCCCATACCAAAATGTCCTCACTTTCAGTATCCTGTACCACAGTGGTGTGTTTGTTACTATTGATGAGTATTGAGACTTCACTATCATCAAAAGTCCTCCGTTTATATAGGGTTCACTCCTAGTGTTGCACATTCAATGAGGTTTCACAAATGGATAATGGCATGTGTCATACACTATAGGATCATACAGAACCTCTTCTGTTTTGCTTTTCCAGAATGTCATAGTGTCATAATCAAATGGTATGTAGGCTTTCAAACTGGCTTCTTTCACATAGTTATATGAGTTTAAGTTTCCTCCATGTCAGTTCATGACTCAACAGCTTCATTTCTCTTTAGTGTTGAATAATATTCTATTGTCTGGATGTACCATTCACCTACTAAAGGAGATTTAGGTTGCTTCCATGTTTTAGAAATTATGAATAAAGCTGCTAAACACATTCACACAAAGCTTTTCGTGTAGACATAAGTGTTCAACTCCTTTTGTTAAATCTCAAGGAGTATAATACTAGGGCTTACAGTAAGAGTAAGTTTAGTTTTGTAAAGAACTCCCAGACTGTCTGTCAAAGTGGCTGTACAATTTTGCATTCCCACCTGCATTGAATGAGAGTCACTGTTGCTCTGCATCCTCACCAGCATTAGGTGTTGCCAGTGTTTTGGATTTTAGACATCCTAATATGTGGGTGTCTAACAGTGGTATCTCCTTGTTATAACCCAGCTCCCAATGGACTTATGATGTTGAATATCTTTTCATATGCTTATTTGGCATCAGTGTATCTTCTTTTTAGCTCTTTTGTTCATTTTTCAATTCGGTCATTCATTTTCTTATTGTGGGGTTTTAATAGAACTATGTATATTCTGAATAACTGTCTTTTTTCAGATAGGTCTTTTGCAAATATTTTTTGTACTCTGACTTATTTTCTCACACTCTTGTTATTGTCTTTTGAAGAACAAAAGTTTCTAATTTCAGTAAAGTTCAGAATATCAGTTGTTTCTTTTCTGGATGGTGGCTTTGGCATTGTATCTAAACTGTCATTTCCACTCCCAATTTCATCTAGGTTCTATGTTATCTTACAGTTTCACAGTTTTGCATTTTGCATTTAGGTCTGTAATCCATTTTGAGTTTTTGTGTTAGAGTTTAAAGGCTGTGTCTAGACTCATTTTACATTTATATGTCTACTTGCTTCAGAACCAGCTATTTGTTGAAAAGACTTTGCTTTACTATAATATCTTTGTTCCTTTGTGAATATCCACTTGACTCTCTTTATGCAGATCTCTGTTTGGACTCTCCATTCTATTCTATTTAACCTTCTTGTCCATTTTTTCCCATAGTGACATACTGTCTTTATACTATAACTTTATGATAGGTCTTAAAGTCAAGTAAGATCACTGCTCCAATTTGTCCTGCTTCAATACCAAGTTGATTATTGTGGGGGTTTTGCCTCTCCAAACAGACTTTACAATTAATATGTCAATGTTTACAAAACAACTTGCTGGGATTTTGGTTGTGATTGTGTTGAAGCTACAGATCAAATTGTGAAGTTGACCCTGGACAATTCTGTTGTCAATTCTTTGTAAACTAATGTAAGGATTTAATATCATTCTGATCTTAATCTGAGCAATAATTTTATAAATATTGATAAATTCACATTAAAATTTATATGGAAATACAAAGGAAGTAGAATAGCCAAAAACATTTTCTAAAGAAGAACAAAGAGGAAATGCAAAATAATCTGGCCACTTTGGAAAACAGTTTGACAGCTTCTTATAAAGTAAAACATGCACGTATCATATGACTCATCTAATCCACTCTTGAGTATCTATCAGAAAAACAATTTATTTACAAGCAGAAATCCATACACTTATTCCTTGATATTAAATGTGCCAGTCCTTCTGTTTCTGAAATTTCCTTCTTTCCCTCCTTCTTTTCATAATTCACTTTTTAATCCCCAAATCCTCAACCGTTTATACTTTAGAAGACAATTCCTCAAACCTAGAACTTTTTTTCCCCTAAAGTAACTCAGTCCCTATAGATGTCCCCATTGGACTGGTACGTCATCCATCACATCACTTCTCTTAACCATACATAATTGTCAATCATTTCTATTTATACATTCCTGAATAATAAGATCCAAGAGGGAGAGTCTATATTTCCTCTATCTGTGGTTAAATCATCAGCACCTTGCACAGTTTCTATTTTTTTTAAAAAGGAATATTGGACTAAATAGTCTATACAAACCCTTAAATGTTGTATTATTAACAAAGAAAATTTTAAAGCAAATTTAGCATATTACCTTTTGGCATAATTAACAGTATTTAACTATATCAACATGGAGAATGAAATCATGAGCAGGAGATACTACAGAGAAATAAAAAATGTCAGGGGAGAACTTACCAGGGCAATTCAAAGCACAAAGGTTAAGCTCTCTAAGGATGCTCTACTTTCCTACTGGAACTCCATGCATAATTTCACAAAAATACTAAAGAATTTAGAAAACCCAAGTCTCTTTATGCTGCTTATAATTTAAACAAAATTATCAATGGAAAGTAGAGTAAATTTGACTTTGTTGTGTAAAGATGGGAACATTTTTTAAAAAGCTTCAAACCCAATAATTCCATCCTGCAGAAAGTGTTAAAACTAATTAATTTTCTCATGGCAGGGATATTTTCAGGTATACATGGCCACAACTTTAACTAAGTCTAACATACATAACAATGACCCGTTAGCAAGGTCCCCCCTTCCTCTCTCTGGATCCCTACATTAAAATTGCTCACAAGCAGCAGAGGATATAAGGAGAGAAAGCTGATCTCCTCAATTTGCTTCTTCATTCTAGGTAAATCACTACAGGAAAGAAAACTGGGAGGAATCCATTTCCCCAAATCAAGTTCCTTCTTGTATTTTATACCACAGAGCTGTAACATCTGATTCTTATCAACAGAGCATCCTCCAGATCTTACCTACATTTCTAACAAAAATCCATCTTGCTGAACCTTGTCTTTCAAAACTTGGCCCTAAAGAAGAAATTGTAAAACTACTGATGTTTAACATTAAATATTAGAGTTGTGTTCGTATCAATTATGCTTTAAATTGTCTCAGCTGTCTATACTTGAAAGTCAACATTTTATTACATGAAAATCTGTATTCTTGGTTCTTTTAAGAAATGGAACATCTGACTAATTTAAGCTGGATCCATGCACTGAAATGATTGGGGCTATGTTGAGTTTGACCCCTTCAGACTAGGCATATGTTCTTCTTCATCACAGACACACACAGTAGAGCTCGTTCTTTCAACGCTTATGATTCTGCACCCTACTGTCAGCATTTGAAGTTTCTGCCTCTGCCTTAGGAACTCACTGTACACAAATCTGAGAGACGGCTGAGTGATGAGGAGGAGCACCTGTAAAGGCATTTTAGGTTTAGGAAGAACACTCATAACAAATCGCCCTGGAATTCTTCACTTCTATTAGGAACTCAATAGGCCTTTGCGGACTAAGAGAGGAAGCTAAATAGTATACATAGCACTGATTAAAAGGCAAAGTACATTCCTAGTTCCAAACAATCAACTTACAAATGGACTGGTTATATTTTCTCATTAGAAGATGATGCCTGATTTCACTTAGGTCTTATATCCTGAGCTAATCACTAGGCTGAACAGTTACCTAAGAGTTAGAATGACTGCATGCTAAAGGATTTCTCAGGCACAGATGTATGCTCCCAGTTTTCCTCTTTAGTTAGGAAAGGTGGAATAAGACCAAATACAATCAACTCCTGGGATTTCTGCAGCTTGATGCACTTGATTGCGGGTATTTTGTTCAAAGCATTCAAAAAGGTTTCTCTTCTCTTTGTTGAAGAAATTAAACATATAAAAATGGACTTAGACTTACTTTCAACTTTTAGATTTATTATGAAAACTTTAGTCCTTTAATTTTTAGCATTAAACCACAATTGATTGGTATTCTACCATTTGTTAGCTATGTGATCTTCGGTATGTTACTTAATTTTTCTGAGATGTGGTTTCCTTATCAGCAAAATGGTGATAATAGATTTATCTCAATTGAATTGAGCATCAATATAATAATGCAAAGAGAATAAAGTACTTTGTGTGATAATGATATAGAATATTAATGTTTTCTTTTGTTTATTTTATTTTTTGTTGTTCTCTTTATTTTTACAAAACTTATTTTTGTCCTATAAAAGCTATAAAATAACCAATTCTCCAATGTCTGTTTAACTAGCCTCCTCCATCTACCATCAAGTTACCTACACCTGTAATACAAAATAACTCTTCTCTCTAGTTTCTAGAACCTTGAATGACAAGAATTAATTATTTTAATCCATCATCTTTCATTCACAAATAAGGAAACTGAATTCCAGAGAAATTTAGTGATTTCCTAAGGTCACTTCACCACAGGAGTTACAACTAGAAAAATAAAGCCAGGTCTTAAACAGTAGGGCTCTGTATAGATAAGCACAGTACATTGTAGGGATGGACTATGCAATTTACTTAATTGAATAGAAAAATGAACTGATTAAAAGGAATAGATCAACCCTAATTTGGATGATCAAGATGATGATTAAAACAAAATTTGACTTCAAGGCATGGGATTAATTCATCAGTAATAGCATGTTTGCTGGATAACTCTTGGTCAAATACCACCATGCAGAGTAATACTAGGAAGTTTCCAGTTTCAGAAAAGATTCACACACCAGTCAATTGTACATCAAAACTCCGAGTACATAATTTCTGCAGGAAATTTTGCATAGACCAACTTTTAGCTTATTAATATTTCTGACAGGACAGTTTATCTGTATTTGGAAGTTATGTACTGGGGTATCTGAAGACTCAGGTCATCTCTTTCAAGAATATATTTGGGAAAAAAATTAAACATAGTAAGGGAAGAAGACTAATGTTCAAGGAACAAAGTCCATGATGTTGATGTAACATCTGGTACTTTAACATATTATCCCATTGGATCTCACTATTATTTTCATGTTACAGTAGCACATCTCCTTTACAGGACACCTACAAGAGTCATTTAGTTACTTCTCCACAAACTTCTAGATAGGATTCAAACCTAAGATTGTCTCCATATTTCACACTGTGCTCAATAAGATATGCTGTTGACCATCTTCTAAGATTTTCTGAGCTGGCCGTGTTGGCACATGCCTGTAATCCCATCTACTCAGAGGCTAAGGCAGAAAGACTGCAAGTTGCCAGTCTGAGAAACTTAGTGAGGCCCTAAGGAACTTATTGGGACCCTGTCTCAAATAAAAAATTTTAAAAAGGAGCTATAGACATAGCTCAGTGGTAAAATGTCCCTGGGTTCAATTCCTGCTTTAAAAAAAAAAAAAGTTTTTTTTGTATAGGATGAAGGGACAATTTATTTGTTTACTTATTAATTAAACCCTTCCTGGATGATTATTACTATATGTCAGGCTATAGAAACAAAAGCAAAGGCTCTAGACATTACCCTCAGAGTTTAGCACAGTATATGGCCCACAGTAGACACTAAAGCATATTTAGCATAGAAAGGTAAAATTTCTAATTAATGGTCTGAATATGAACAAAGGTTGGGTATATTGCATTAAATGAAATATATCAAAATTGTTTTAACCTGTTTCAACTTTTTTTAGGGTAGCTACTAGAAAATTTAATATTCTGTGTAATTGCCTTCCATTTCTATTGGTCATCATGGATTTAGAGCCATTAAGCCCTAGGGCACTTGCACTTCTGTTCAATTTCATTACTAAAACTTGTTATTTTCCCTCTTTGTTGCATGATAATGTTAAGTTTTTAAATGCAATTACTTTTAAATGTCAATCTATGTTTGTGATGTTAGAAACAATCATTGGGGGTTGGAAATTTTTGTATCCAGATGAAAAAGAGTTCATGTGCAGATTCTCCTAAAATATGATTTTCCTTTAGATCCTTCCCTGGTGAGAAGCTACTGATGGTTTCTGAGTCCATTCTTTTTTTTTATTAGAAAAATATAGAAATACAGTTGAGGGGAAAACATTATCAAAACATTAGCAATCAATGGATATAAACTTTGTTATCGAGGGGAAAAGCCAGATCATGGATAACCACCTTGGATTTTACCTATTGCAGTTTCCCCCAGAAGAACTCATGCGTTAAATGGGTAGTTCATGGAGGAATGACATCGGCTTCTGGGATGTTTCTCCCATCTTCCCAATCTCCAGACTCCTATGAGTTCTTCATATACCCTCCCCCTCCCCATCCCCCTCCCTACACCTCCAAGTATCCTATAGAGCCATCCCCCTAATGCCCTGAAAGTCATTAAATTTGCAGTTTTGTTAAGTTAACCGTCAGCCCTACTTCTGAGTCCATTCTTGAATCCAGTTTTATAAGATGAATTTGAACCTCTTTGCCCTGGCAACCAAATACTTAAGGCTGTTCATCAAATGCCTTAATTCCATCTTGTGCTCCTGCCAACTAAGCTATCTAGATTTCATTTCTATTGTATTTCTGGAATGCAAGAATGAGCGCTATGCTTGTGTACATGCTGTTACCTCCACTTGGAGTTCTATTTTCCAAAGCCAAATCATGCCTAGTCTTCAAGCTTCAAGTTAACAATTGCCTGCTTTAGGCTGAATTCCCAAACTACTCTAATCTCATACAGTTTCTCCCTCTTCTGAATTTCAAAACACAATCATTCCACCTGAACATTAGTGTAGAAAGTCTCCAACTTATCTATAATTGAATCACTAGGCTTTTCCCATATTCCAAAACTGTAAATGTAAAATTGATAA
>PVKS010005358.1:0-85459 GCA_004027875.1 Aplodontia rufa | reverse complement strand
CTCTACCAATTTTATAGCATGGATTTCACAATTAAAAAAAAACAAAACAAACCTTATTGTTGGCCATTTATCCTAGGGTGTTGTGTGACTGTGGTACGCTGGATGTGGTTCCTGGTGGGTTTTTTAATGCAGGGTCTGGGTAGCTTCTTCAGCAGTGATCAATGTTAGCTATGTCTTTGGGGTGTCTCAGTAGCCTGGGATACAGGAGTTATGGGACTGCAGTGCCTGCTGGGATGGAGCTCCATTGGGTGGGATAGCTTCACTGGCATCCTTAGTTGTGGTTACAGGGGGTGCCCATTGATTTCCACAGGGCAAGGCCACACCAGTGGTCCTGGGTGGATATGTGACAGTGTGCATGGCAGTGGATGGGATGCCTGTCAGTGGCTCCACAGAGTTCTTCTATCAGTGTCCAGTGGATGCCTCTGCCGCACCACTTTACTTAGGAGGCCTGCCCAACTGCTTCTGGGGCCAAATGTGGCTCGGCAGAGCTGAGTGTCTGCTTCTCTGGGCCTCATGGGGCTGAACTCTTCTTGGAGTTGCAGCAGCATGAGCAGGGCCATTTAGTTGCCTTCTGACAGCCTTAGTGGATCAGCCATTCAGAAAAGTCTGTTCAGCTGCTTCCAGGGCTCGTGTTTGGGCAGACAGGCTGCTTGCTTGCTTCCTTGAACGTCTGTGGAGTAGGCTGTCCAGTTATGTTCTGGGGCCAAGAGTGGATGGATGAGGTACCTGGCTGCTCCTTGGGATGGTGGGAGAATGGATGGTTCTACCTGGAGGCTTTCCCCCAAGGCTGTTCATGACTGGTCACCTGGCTGCTTCCTAGAGATGAGGAGGCAGGGCCTCCTGCTTCTCTGGCAGTGAGGGGTGCTTGGGGCTCACTGAATGTCTCCTGCTTTGAGGAAAGATTGGGCTGCCTGTTTTCTGGAGGCCTCTGTAGACTGAGCAACATGTTCAGGGTAAGCTGTCCAGATGCTCCCTGGGGCTGTGCAAAAGTGGGTGGTGCCTCTGGCTGTTTAGCAGGGTGGGGCAGTGGAGTTACTGTGGGCATTGCCCAACTGTTTTGCAGGAACTGAGGTGAGTGGGGTCCCAAGTTGGCTCTATGCAGCAAGACCTGGGTGGGAGTGGACACAGCATGTGCTAGGCACTTTCTTCAAGGTGATGTGGTAACTAAGCAGCTTCCCATTTGGACTCACGGTCTGCAAAGGATGTAGGGTCCTCCTGCTTATTCTTTTCATGTGCAGTGAAGTCCACCTTTGTTTAAGATTGATAGAAAGATATGACACAGTAGACACTGTGTGTTTCGTTCCCTTGTTTTTTTTAATTTTAATTTTTGAACAACCATACAAATTTTTAACAAAATAATATAAAATGTGTATAGTTTCTGGATACTAGATTTACCCCCAGTAGTGTCCCCCTAATTTCCCACCTGTATCCCTCCCTTCCCTTACCCACAATATCTCTAAAAATGTATTAGATTGTATAACATTACACCTTATCTGGATTTAACATATGATAATGGACCACCTTTCTGAATGGCCAGGGTCTAGTTACAGCCTCCACAGATGAGTGGAGACATTCAACCCTTGGATCTCTGGGGTAAACTGATTTTGCTAAGCATAATTTCTTCCATAGCCATCCATTTACCTTCAAAGGCTGCAATAACATTGTTTCCAATTGCTGTGTAAAATTCCATGGTATATATGTACCACAGTTTTTAGATCCATTCATCCAATGAGGGACATCTGGGTTGTTTCCATAGTCTAGCAATAGTAAGTTGAGCTGCTATGAACATAGATATTGCTGTGTCACTATAATGTGCTGATTCTAAGTCCCCTGGAAAGATACCCAGGAGTGGAGGTCTTAGTTCGTTCCCTCGTTTGTAAGGCTGGCATGCATCTGTGTGTTTTGAAACGTCTTTGCCACTGCCCCGCTGTACAAGGAGTTCTGCCTCAAACACTGTGGTGAAGTAGTATTTTCCCTTGATTTGATGCTTCTTTTCATGGAGGGAAGTATGCCAGACACGTCTAGGCAGTCCTCTTGCTGTTGTCCTGTTTCTTCTTTTCTAACGTACTCATTTGATGCTTAAATTTCCTTTCAGAATTGTTTTTCCTGTGCCCCACACACTTTGATAAATTTTGTACTTAGTCCAAGCATTTTAAAATTTATCTCGTGTATCTTATTTGGCTTATTTCTTAATTAGAAGTGTGTATTAAACTTCCAAGTGTTTTGGATTTTTTCCAGCCATCTTTCTGTTATTGATTTTTTTTTGTTTAATTCCATTGTGGTCTGAGAGTAAACACTATATTATTTATATTTTAAAAATTTTGGTAAGGTATGCTCTGTGGCCCGGAACGTGGTCGGTCTTGGCGAATTTTTACATGAGTTTATGCTGCTGCTGGTTGAAGTAGTCAATAGGCACTGATTATACCCAGTTGGTCAAGTTCAGCTCTGTTCTTTCTAAAAAACTGTCTGCTGGATGTATTTCTGATTGAGGGGTGTCAAAGTATTCAACTATAGTGTTTGGTTCCTCTATTTTTTCTTGTAGTTCTACTCTTTTTTTGTCTCATACAATTTTAATTTTTTTTTTTGTAAAGAGAGAGAAAGTGAGAGTGAGAAAAAAGAATCAATTTTATTGTTATTATTATTTTCATCAAGCTTTTGTTTCTCTGACACTTAGTTGTGTATGTGGTGCTGGGGTTTGAACCTGGGTCCTTGTGCATTCCAGGCAATCACTCCAACCTCTGAGCCACCACTCCAGCCCTTTAATTCTTTTTTTTTTTTTAATTTGGTTCTGTTTCAGCTATACATGATATTAGGATATACCATGACATAATTATGAAAGCATGGAGTTTAACTTTTTCAAATTCAGTCCTCAGTATTTCCCCTCCTTCTCTCTTTCTCCCTCCCCCTGTTCATTTTAGTTATACGTGAAAGTAGAATGTATGACATAATTATAAAAGCATATAGTATAACTAGTTCCAATTTAGTCCCAAGAGTTGCCCCTTCCCCACAACTCTTCCTACCCTCTGTTCTTTCTAGATATACATGACAATAGAATAATCAATGATATAATTATAAAACTATGGGGTGTAACTCATTTCAATTCCATCTCCAGGTTCCCCCTGCTTGTGTAAAAATTCACCCATGTTGAGGTTGAGGTTGTTATTAGCTTAGCCAACTTTCAGTCTGTTTCCGATTGTATTCTAGCTTCCATATAGGAGAGAAAGCATTCGGCCCTTGAGTCTCTGAGTTTGGGATATTTCACTCAGCATAATTTTTTCCATCTCCATCCATTTGACTGCAAATGCCATGATAGCTCATTCTGTCTGATAGCAGAGTAGAATTTCATTGTATATATGTATCACAGTTTTTGAATCACTTGTCCCGTGAGGGGCATCTGGGTTGGTTCCATAATTTAGCTATAGAAAATTGAGCTGCTAAAAATATTGATGAAGCTGTATCCCTGTAACATGCTGATTCTAGCTCTTTTGGGAAAATACCCAGGAGTGGGATAGCTGGGTCATAAGGTGGTTCCAGGCCTAGTTTTTTGAGGAGTCTCCATACTGCTTTCCAGAGTGGCTGTACAAGCTTGCAGTCCCACCAACAGTGTGAAAGTGTTCCTCTCTTCCCACAACCCCTCCAGCATTTGTCATTGTTCATATTCTTCATTTTTGCCACTCTGACAGGAGTGAGGTAGAATCTCAGTGAAGTTTTGATTTGCATTTCTCTGATTGCTAATGATGTAGAGCATTTTCTCATATGTTTATGGGCTTTTTGGACTTCTCCATTGAGAAATTTCTATTTAGCTCCCTAGCCCATATAGTGATTGGATTATTTGTGGTTTTGATGTTCAGTTTTTTGAGTTCTTTGTATATTCTGGATATTTGCCCTCTATCCGAGGTGTAGCGGGCAAAGATTTTCTCCCAGTCAAAATGATATTTATAGTAGCACAATTCACAAGCGCTAAGCTATGGAACCAACCAAGATGCCCTTGAATAGATTAATGAATCAAGAAAATATGGTATATGCATACCATGGAGTATCACTCAGCCATAAAGAAGAATGACTTTACAGCATTTGCCTACAAATGGATGTAACTTGAGACTATCATGCAAAATGAACTAAGCCAGTCTCAAAATGGTTCTTATTTTTTTTGGTCCACTCTGATGATCTGTGTTATTTATTGTATATTTAACATTTGAAGTGAGTATTGATTATTTGGATTAATATCTACGAGATTTATTGCTATTTTCTTTTCATTGTTCTTGTTATTTGTGTCTATTTTTGTCTTCTACTCCTTTCACCTTATGTTGTTTTAATTGAGCATTTATATGATTCCATTTCCCTTCTTTTTTTAGCATACCAATTATACTTTTAAAACTGTTTTTAGTGACTGCACCATTGATTGAAATATACTGTTTGAATTATGTATCCATGGATTTTACATCTTAGGATTTAACCAATCATGAATTCAAAATATATAAAAATTACATCTTATGGAACATGTGCAGACTTTTGTCAAGTCACCCTAATTGATATAGTATAAGGATGATTTACATGACATTAATGTCATGTAATCTAGAGATGATTTGTAGTATAGGGAAGGATGTGCATTGGTTCTATGAAGGACGTGAGAACCTATGGATTTTAGTACCTATAATTGGGGGGTGGTTCCTAGAATCAATCCCCGATCAATGCTGAGGGATGACTATGCATTTACAATGAATCCAAAACTGCTTTTGAATAACATTCTATCACTTCACAGATACTGCAAATACCTTATTGTAACAAAATATTCCAACTTCCTTCCTCCTGCCCTTTGTATCATTGCTGTCATTCATTTAACTTACACATGAGCATAAATAAGTATATATACATATAATTGAATACATTGTTGCTGGTATTATTTTGAGCAGTTATCTATTAGAACAACTAAGGATAGAAAAATCAAAGTGTTTACCTTCATGTCTTCTTCATCTTACAACACTGTTCCTTTCTACGTTCTGACCATTCTCCTTCTTAGAGAGCTTCTAACAGTTTTTGCAAGGCAGAACAACTGTTAGCAAATTCCTTCAATTTTGTTTATCTGACAGGCTTTGTCTTTCAAGTTTGAAGAATAATTTTTTTCCGGATACAGAGATTTAGGTTTGTTTTTGTTTTTTTCCTCTCAATGTTCTGAGTATTTCACTCCACCCTCTTCCAGCTCACTGGTTTGGGGAGAGGTTGAATGTAACTCATAATTTGCTCGTCTTTAGGTAAGTGGGTTTTACTCTTTTCTTTCAAGATTTTTCTTTATCATTGATTTCCAGCAGTTTGAGTATGATATACCTCAGTGTGTTTCTTTTCTTTGCTTTTTTTTTCTTACTTAGTGTTTCATAGACTTTCTGGGTATTTAATTTGGCATCTATTTTAGTTACTCCAAGGGAAAGTCTTAGTCACTATTACTCTAAATGTTTCTTTAGGTCCTTTCATTCTTGTCTGTATTCCCTTTTTGCGTATTTTACATTTTTTGTCATTGCTTCACAATTACGGGATATTCTGTTGTTTTTTCCCCCCTCATTCTTTTTATTATCTGTTCAGTACTGGAAATTTCTATTGAAATATACTCAAACTCAGGGACTCCCCTTCAGTCATGAGTAGTTTCCTATTGAAGACATTTCTGTTACAGAATTTTTGATCTCCAATATTTAAAAGAAAAAACTTTCTTAGAATTTCCACCTCCCTGATTACTGTACTGATTTTTTCTTGAATATTACATACATTTTCCATTACAGTCCTTAGCAGATTAATCATAGCTGTTTTAAATTCATGGTTCAATAATTAAGACATCTTCCCCATATCTGGTTCTGGTTCTATTGCTTACTTTTTGTCTATTGAAAAAAAAATTATTGTCCTCTAAAATGAGTACCTTGCAATTTTTTTTTTTTGTTGCAAGGTGAGCATGATGTACTTTTCTTCAAACATCATTCCAGCTTTTATTGAGGCAAGTAAACTTTTAACAAGTAAAAATTGCATGTTTTCAAGGTGTACAGCATGATGATTTGGTATACACAAATAAATTAAAAATAAATCTTTAGAGCATCCAGGCAGAAGAGCAAAAAAATAAATAAGCGAAACACAGTACAAAAAGGGGAAAAAGTCAAGCTGATTTTGACATGTCTGCAAGGCTAAGTAACTGATTGTAGTGTCACATCTGCCATTGATCCTTGACAAGAAAGTATTTGGCCCCAGTAATTATACACAGAGCCATTCCTGTCTTTTTCTTGCTTCTTTTTAGTTATACATAGCATTAGGACTCACTTTGACATAATTATAGAAGTGTGGGATGGAATTTGCTCTAATTCAGTCCCCAGTGCTTCACCTTTCACTTTTTTTCCTCCGTTCCCCTGTTTCCTTCCTTCTGCTCTACTGATATTTCTGTTATTTTTTTTTTATAGGTAGTGTATTCAACGGGGTTCTACTCCACTATTAGAACAATATCATGTCATTTGGATGGAAATGGAAAAAATTATGCTGAGTGAAATATCCCAAACTCAGAGACTTAAGGGCCAAATGTTCTCTTTCATATGTGGAAGCTAGCGTAAAACCTAAGACAGGATGATACACAGCTGAGTTTAAGTAATAAACTCACCATAGTTAAAACTCTACAAAAGTGGGGTGAATCATATCTAGGAAGGTGTGAGGAGAAGGGAGGTAGGCAGGGAGGGGAGGAGGGTTAAGAGGGTCTATCAATATAATGGAGAACACTCAACTGCCATTAGAAGCTTAGCTATACACAGACAGGCAGAGGACCTCAGAAATGTCAACAGTTATTATACATATATATGTTCATTTCAAACTTTAGTATGGTGAAATTACAGAGGAGACATGAGCTCAGGGAATGGATGAAGGGGGTAGATCCTGGTCTAGGATCAACCTCAACTTACTATCTTACTATGTCAGTATCCATGTATGCATGATATGTAACAATTCCCTCCAATATGTAAATCTATGTCAGAATAATAAAAAATAATAAATATAAAAAATAGGTAGTATCTTGTGGATATACACAATGGTGAGATTCCCTGTGATATATTCCTATATGTACATAGAAAAGTAGTTCAGATTCATTCTGCTGTTCTTCCCTTATCCAGTCCTTTCTTCCTATTCTACAGTCCCCTTCATCTAGTCCATTGATCTTTCTTCTATTTTGATGGAATCTCCCCTTTTTACCTTTCTCTATTTCTACCCACTTCCCTTTATTTTGGACTAGTTTCTGCAAATCAGAGAAAACATTAGACCTTTGACTTTCTGAGTCTGGCTTATTTCACTTAGCATGATGGTCTCAAGTTTTACCCATTTACCTGCAAATGCCATCATTTCAGTCTTCTTCATGTCTAATAGTCCATTGGGTATATGTACCACATTTTCTATACCCATTCATGTGTTGAGGAGAACTTTGATTGGTCCCATAGCTTGGCTCTCATGAATTGTGTTATAAACATTGATGTGGCTGCATCCCCATGGTTCACTGATTTCAGATCTTTTGGATATATAATGAGGATTTGGATAGCTGGATCTATTGCCAGTTTTTTGGGAAATCTCCTTACTGCTTTCCAGAATGGTTTCCACTAATTTTCAGTCTCACCAATAATAATGTATTATTGTATCCTTTCCCCACATCCTCACCAAGACTTATTATTTATATTCTTGATAATTGCCATGCTGACAGCAGGAGAGAAAATCTCAATATAGTTTTGATTTGCATTCCTCTCATTGCTAGAGATAGTGAACATTTTTTTTCCATATATTTGTTGCCCAATTGTATTTCTTCTTGGGAGAAGTGTCTGTTTAGTACTTTTATCCATTTATTAATTGGGCTTTTTATTTTTTATGTTTTGGTGTCAAGTGTTTTTTATTTTATTTATTTTTATTAGATGGATACAGAGATACAATTGAGGGGGAAACATTATCAAACATTCAAGAATCATTGTATATATACTTAGTTATCCAGGGCTAAAGCCATATCATGGATGCCCAGCTTGGGTTCCCTCTGTTGCTGTTTCCCCCAGAAGAACCCCTGAGTTAAATAGATATCTCGTGGAGGACAGTGATCTCCGTCTGAGTTGATTCCCCCATATTCCCTTTCTCCAGTCTCCTATGAGTTCTTCCTACACCCTCCCTTAGGGAGTCATCTCCCTGTTGCGTTGAGAATCATACAATTTGAGGTTATTATTAGCTTAGCCGTGTAACATACTGCTTTCCTGTGTATTCTAGCTTCCAGAGATGAGAGATACCATTCGGCCTTTGAGTCTCTGAGATTGGGATACTTCACTTAGCATAATTCTTTCCATCTCCATCCATTTGGCTGCAAAAGCCATAATATTGTCTTCTCTAATGGCCGAGTAGTATTCCATTGTATATAAGTACCAAAGTTTTTGTATCCACTCATCAAGTGAGGGGCATCTGGGTTGGTTCCATAATCAAGTTAGAGTAAATTGAGCTGCCACATCGATGAAGCCATATCACTATAATATGCTGATTCTAACTCTTTTGGGAAAATACCCAAGAGTGGGATAGCTGGGTCATAAGGTGGATCCATCCTTAACTTTTTGAGGATTCTCCATGCTGCTTTCCATAGTGGCTGAACCAGTTTGCAGTCCCACCAGCAGTGTAGTAGTGTTCCTCTTTTCCCACAGCCCCTCCAGCATCTGTCGTTGTTTGTATTTTTCATTTTTGCCACTCTAACAGGAGCGATGTGGTATCTCATAGAAGTTTTGATTTGCATTTCTCTTGTTGCTAATGATGTAGAGCATTTTCTCATATATTTATGGGCTTTCTGGACTTCCTCTGGTGAGAAGTTTCTTTTTAGATCCATAGCTCAGTTATTGATTGGATTATTTGTGATTTTGGTGTTTAGTTTCTTTAGTTTTTTATATATTCTGAATATTAGCCCTCTGTCTGAGGTGTAGCAGGCAAAGGTTTTCTCCCATTCTATAGGTTCTCTTTTGATGCTATTGACTAGATCTTTAGCTATGCAAAAATTTTTAGTTTAATTGCATCCCATTCATTTATTCTTGATTTTACAGCTTGAGCCATGGGAGTTTTGTTAAGGAAGTAGCTGCCGACTCCTATATGCTGTAATGTTGACCCTACTTCTTTTTTCTAGTAAGTTTAAAATTGTTGGCTTAACATCCAGGTCTTTGACCCATTTTGGTTTAATTTTTGTGCAGGGCGAAAGATAAGAATCCAGCTTCAGTTGTCTACACATGGCTGTCCAGTTTGTCCAACACCATTTGTTGAACAGGCTATCTTTCTTCCAGACTATGCTTTTGCCCCCTTTATCAAATATCAAATAGTTAAATATATGGGGTTTTGTCTTAGGATCTTCTATTCTGTTCCACTGATCTTCGGTTCTGTTTTGATACCAATACCAAGCTGTTTTTGCTACGATGGCTCTGTAGTATAATTTCAGGTCAGGGATTGAGATACTCCCTATTTCTTCCTTTCTAGAGTAATGTTTTGGCTAGTCTGGGTCTCCTGTTATTCCATATGAACTTGAGAATTGCTTTTTCTATTTCTGTGAAGAATGCCATAGGTATCCTGATGGGGATTGCATTGAATCTGTATAGGGCTTTGGGAAGAATGGCCATCTTGATTATATTGATTCTGCCTAAGGTGTCCAGTGCTTTGAGTTCTTTATATATTCTGGATATTAATGCCCTGAGGAGTAGGTGGCAAAGATTTTTCTCCCATTCTGTATGTTCTCTCGTCATGCTCTTATTGTTTCCTTTGCTGTGCAGAAGTTTTTTAATTTGATGGCACCCATTTATCGATTTTGGTTTTATTTCTTGAACTTCAGGAGTCTTGTTAAGGAAGTTGATTCCTTTGCTGGCATTCTAGAGTGTTGGGCCTACATTTTCTTCTAACAGTTGCGGAATTTCTGGCCTAATTCCTGGTCTTTGATCCACTTTGAGTTGATTTTTTGCACAGGGTGAGAGATAGAGGTCAAGTTTCATAATTCTACATATGGATTTTCAGTTTTCCTCGCCACCATTTGTTGAAAGGCTATCTTCTCCAATGAATGCTTTTGGCACCTTTGCCTGGTATAACTGTATTTATGTGGGCTTATCTCTGTCTTCTATCCTATTGCATTAGTCTTTATGTCTGTTTTGGCACCAGTACTGAGCATGATGTTCTTAATAAAAAGAATTGCAGTGCACAGATCTTGACTGTGTAGTGGTAAGGTAGGAGGAGGGGCAGGGCTCTGTAGTACTATACTTAGATTTCAGATTCTGGTGAGCCTGTTCCCATGGTCCATGCTTTCTTATTTCTAAGTCCCCATTTCTCCCTCCCCTTTAGGTGGGCCAGGATGGGTAGAAGGGGCTATGGTTGTATACTTCTGTCCCCCCAGGCCAGCTAGCCTCTGATAAAACCTCAGCAGATTAGACTCTGGTAGAATAACTTCTCTCTCTTTTTTTTTTTAAATTTTATTATTTATTTATTTATTTATTTTTATTAGAAGAATATAGAAATACAGTTGTGGGGGAAACATTATCAAAACATTAGCAATCAATGGATATAAACTTTGTTATAGAGGGGAAAAGCCAGATCATGGATAATCACCTTGGATTTTACCTATTGCAGTTTCCCCCAGAAGAACTCCTGCGTTAAATGGGTAGCTCTTGGAGGAATGACGTCTCTTGCGGGTAGGCCTCGATAGAATGGTCTGGCAGATTTCGATATCTTTTCCCTTTCCCCTACTGCAAGCATAAGGAAAATTTTTTCTGACCTTTATTATGGTAATCTGATAAAGTTCCTGGAGTTCACAGCAGTGTATGGGTTTCCTAATGACCGGGTGCCCCTGGTGTGTTGAACTCTCCAACTCTTCCACTCTGAGCCTCCAGCAATTCATCAGTTATAGTTCAAATCTTCATATTCTGGCTCTGGTCGTTACAGAAATTTCTACTTCTAGGATTCTGCTCCAGAAAGTTGTAATTCTCTGTATCTGCTTGTCTGTCTCTTCAATTTTGAAGGCAGCACTTTGCCTTTTTTAAAAAAAATTTATTGGTGCATTAAAGTTGTACACAATGATGGGGTTTGTTGTTACAATTCATACATGCACACAATGTAACAGTATAATTTGACCACTACCTGTCCCCCCAGCACTCCTCTCCTGCCATCTCCTGGTCCCTTACTTCTGCTGATCACCCTTTGAAATTCTGTGGAAATTATTTAGTTTCCTAGAGGTGAGAAATATATTTTTCCTTTCCCTGCTTAACCTTTCCTTTTTTCCTTACTGTCCTTCCCTCCTCTCCCATTCTGCTTTCTTTACTCTACTAGACTTCCTTTGGTTCTTCTATTAAATTGTATTTGGATTTTTTTTTATGAAATCATATACCCTCCCCATTTTTCCTTTATTGTACTCCACCTTCCACAAATAAGAAAGCATTCGACTTTCAAGGTTTTGAGTTTGGCTAATTTTGTCTTTTGACCTGACTTTTATGTTTCTGCTCTCTTGGGAACTGAACTCAGGGTCTAGTGCATGCTTGGGAAACACTCTAGCATGGAGCCACACCCTAGCTGAGTTGCCTAGGCTGCCATTGAACCTGTGACCCTTCTAGAGATCAGGGTTACTGGAGTGTGCTTCACAGCTGGAGGGACCTCAGTTTTCTGATAGATGAAAGTAGAGCCGTTGGCCTTTTTCTATTAAAGTGATTGGTGACTTCCAAGTTGTTCACATGCTCAATCCCAAACTGGAAGCCCTCTCCTTTGCTTCCTCAATCCCACTTACACATGTATTTGATTTGTGATATGGATTTATTGGTTCCTGAGCATTTGCTCATCTGAAAAATATTTTTGCTTCTTTATATTATTCTTCCTCTCTAACTTCAAGTTCACTAACACTTTTGTTTATTATCTGTATTTTGTTGTTAAGCCAATCTTATGTATTTTTATTTGAGATATTATTTTCAATTTTATAATTTGTACTTTGTTCCCTTTTATAGTTTTCTTTCTGCCCTGAGTTTTTTTTTACCTTTTCATTAAAAATACATTTACCTTATTGAATTTTATTGAAATAGTAGCTTGTTTGATAATTACAACATCTAGCTTAACCTTGTTGGTTTCTGGTTTGTTTTTTGTTTTTGTATTTCCTTCTCCCTTGAGAACTGGTCATATTTACCAAATTTTTCATGTAGCAAGAAATTTTGGATTATATTCTGGATACTGTGAATCTAATGTGTGATTCTGAATTCTGTTATATTTCTCCAAAGAGTATTCATGTTTCTGTGTTAGCAGGAGATTTACTTGACTAGATGCAGATTCCAAACTCTGTCTTGCCTGTGGTAGGTGGCAGCTCAGATATCAGTGTTTAGCTTCATTTGGAAGTTGCTTTGAATCTGCCCTGTGCATGCATGGTTCAGAGGGCAGCCACAGTACTTGAGCAGAGGAAGTATCCCTGTTGAATTCTCTTCTTCCTATGCTTTCTTATTTATTTTCCATTGTCTTTGGTTGCTTTTCTCTGTCCTTTGTTCTTTAGGAAAGAAAGACAGGAGGTTTATAACAAAGCTTTAGCCATCCTGTAACATTCCGTTTCAAAATTTAATCACACAAAAAGAAAACTCACTTTGTATTCTGCCTCTCGTCTAATATTCAACATTCCCTAAATATCCATTCTCTAGGGCTCTGAGAAAGATGTTTTTATTTGTTATTAGCAGGTAGTTTTGTCTATTAGGAATATCTCCCATCATCCTGAAAACAGAACACTGGTTTCATGGTAAGGCTCTGGTCTGTACCACAACCAAATGATTTCCAAAGAGAACAATCTTTAATTTTCTGCAACTCTATTGCCTCACCAGTAAAATGAAGTGTTAAATGAATTGAAACTTGTAAACAGTTCAGGATTCTCCAGAAAAACAGAGCTGACAGGTTATGTAGAGATTTTTCATCGCAATTAAATTCACATGATAATGGAGGCTGAGAAATCCCACAGCAGCCTATCTGCAAGAAGGAGAACCATAAGATACAGTATTGCAGTTCCACAGGAGTCTGAAGGCCTGAGAACCAGAGGAGGTGACATGTAGCTCTAGGTCCCAGTTTGAAAGCCTGAAAATTAGTGGGGAGGTAGAGATGGGGTGTGCCGATATAAGTCTCAGAGTTTGGAATCCTGAGAACTAGGGGCTCCAGTGTCCCATGGTGGAGAAGATAGATGTCCCAGCTCAAGAAAACAGGAATAACTCATCCTTTCTCCACCTTTTTGTTCTATTCAGGTCCTGAGCAGATAGAGCAATGCCTTCCCATATTGGTGAGGTTGGATACTCTTCATTCAGTCTCTTGATTCAAATGCTAATATCCTCTGGAAATATCCTCCCAGACACAACCAGAAATAATGTTTGCTGGGAATCCCTTAGACCAGTCAAGTTGATATAAAATTTACTATGGCAGACAATACATAAATGTTAATTTTCTTTCTTCCATATCCCCTTGTATTCTTTCATAGAGAAATTAAATCTCTAATCCTGGATTTTTCCATGTTCAAAGGATGCCTGAAACCAAGTTTTCTGGCAGCATTTCTATGGAATGGAGGCTTTTTATTTTTATTTTTTTCATAATATTGCTTCATTTGTGTGAGATCTTCCTCTACCCTTCAGGAGTAGGAGCAGGACAGGGGGAAGTAACTTAATCTTAGTAAAGCCAATAGCTTAAAGGTCAACTGTAAACATCTCTGTTTTTACAAGTCCTTTGGCTATTCCCCAAATTTCTCCCGTACTAGACAGTTTTTAATGAACCATTTCTTCTATTGATCCTTCTACATGCTACCACGGGCCCCCTTCCTTCCTTTTCTCTCCTCTCAATTTTTCTCTAATTAGTTCCCTGACTTTCAAAATGTACTACTCCTGCAGGGAAGTTCAGTTATAGACCTGACTCTTTCTTGGGTCATCCTCTGAAAACTCCTTTTGCACAAATAAAATGGTCGCTCAAGGACAGGCAGATTAGCATCCTCCCAAAGAGGAACACTGTGACCAACTCTTAAGCAAGGACTTCTGTTTTTTTTTTTTTTAATGTTCCTATCATATTCCTTTACAAAGGAAAGAACAATGATGCATCCGTATGCACAGATCTTACTTACAATTCTGAAATCCAAAAGCTCTGAACATGGAAATATTTCTCCAAGCTTAGTACAGATTCATTTGGCTGAAAAACCTGACTACAGCTGGAGTGAAGTTTTTCATAGCCTTTCCTCTCCAACTTAGTGGAAGCTTTTGCACATGCAATTGCAAAACTAATTACGTGATTGATTATGGAGCACTGCTCCAGCGTTCAGTGGCAGGGTTTTGTAATGTGTAGCACTGAATATTGTATTACCTGTCTAGAATTTGAGAAGTTCTGAATTCTAAAACACTTCTTGTCCTAAGAGCTTTGGATGAAGGGTTTCAGATCTTTATTATGGAAAAAAAGTTTAATAAACTTAAAAATGGTTCATAAATTTTTTATTACAGTCACCTAAATGGATTGTTAGAAATTATCCAAACAGTATAAATTCATAGGCAGAAAAGTATCACCTCTGAGTGACTTCTGTGTAAATAGATTGAGTAAATGACATTTTATTTAGTGATATATACATGGAAGAGTTAACTAAGCAACTTCAAACAAATTAAATTCAATCTGATGAAACCAAACTACCATTCATTTGTATTTAAATGGCAGGATAAGCATCAATTGAACCACAGTCCACCAAGCCAACAACATATGCTAATTCCCTAAACCGTGCGAATAATAACTTTCTGTACCTCTGCACAGAGTCCAAATGCTGCATCATTCCCAAAATTCATGATAGAGATACTTGAAAGAAAAAAATCCTCAGAAAGCCAAAAGAATGAGTAATGTTAACTCTGAATATAAAATTTCAGAAGCCTTTAATTAGTCATTTTACTAGTTGAAAGGTAATTAATTCTCCTTAGTCTGTAAACATGAGAGTGAAAAGAATTGATCCCCGCACTGCTAATGTATTTAATAATTCATTTTTATGGTTAATCATTGACTGATTAGGATTTTCTAGTGGGTGGGAAACCATATAATAACAGTCACTGATTGAGAATCATGGTTATCATGTTGAATGGGGATGGTGTGGTGGGGAGGCGAGTTGGTAAGGATAAACTTTTCCCACTTAACACTTTCATTATGGACATCAGAGAAGTATGACAGTAAGATATCCACTTCATGTCAATTGATGGGATTAACACTAAGAAACCTAAGGGAGATGCTCTATAATTATCATCTGAAGCAGTCACATCCAAAAATGACTCCATTTTCCCACTGTTTTGCCACAGTTACAAATGCACATTTTAAAATGGCACAAGAAAATAAGTTAGTTACACTGCAGCAATAAGGATAGACCGAAATTCTTCAGTTGTTTTGGGTAAATGAACCTATGATTAGAACTTGTAACTTTGTACTGCAAAACAAACCTAATGGATTTTTCATTTTGAGGATTAGGGAAGAGAGAATTTTAATCCCAACGAAATTTTCGGTGAAATTGTACAATTAGCATTTAAATCTCTTAGAGCGGAACTGTATTGACCTTATAAACATGCTTTTGACTTCCCCACTTAAACCACCGTCTTTTCCAAGTTAGATGTATTATATACATTTTCACTTGTCCTTGGTTTTCTTTTTTTTTTTTTTTTTTTCATTTGTTTAGTTTAAAGAGATGCCCAAAGCTTGGCCTTTTATTATTTTCTTGGCTACTCTGTAGATTATATTTTCTCAGAGATTTTTATGAGTGGCTTCTTTTTTTTTTTTCAGGCCTTCATTTACAGTTCACTGCCACTTTCTTCTCCTGATTCTACTCTATTTTTCATCTCAGTGCTAGTTTTTGGTAGCATTTCTTTAAAATACTTAAACTTTATTAAATGCTTATTTGTACTCCCTTGTCACTCCCTGTCCCACGTAAGTTTCATAAAGGCAATAGCTTTGTGATATTCCCTACTAACTGCTCCCCCAAGAACAATGACTAACGCAGACTAGGTGCTTAATGAGTATTTGCTGAATGAATGAATTGATCAAAGGGCAAGAAAGTGAGTACTTTCACTGGGCCAAAACGTCAGATCCACTGTGGCTTAGTATACTTTGAATATCTTCAATGCATCTGTTTACATACATATATATTTAATATCTGAGGTGTTTTGATTTTAATCTAAAGACTTTGAAATTGGAAGTGAATGATACAAGTATTATCCTTAAGTAATATTAAAAAAAATGATGTGAATCTTTAAAACGCTTACCTCTAAAACGGGGCATGGTGGTGCATGACTGTAATTCCCACAATTCAGGAGGCTGAGACAGGAGGATTGTCAGTTCAAGGCTGGCCTCACCAACTTAGGGAGGCCTTAAGCAATTTAGCAAGACCCCTAGTACAAAGGGCTGGGGATGTGGCTGAGTGGTAAAATGTCCCTGAGTAAATCCCCAGTACCAGGAAAAACAAAACAAAACAAAACCCAGAAACAGAAAAAGATTACCTCTAATGGAACAATCAAATTATGACAGTCAGCACTTTAGCATGGCATTCAGTGACATGAAATGTAGTGGTCTCAAGGCTGGACAGGTTGTTATTGTTTCCTCCTCTGTCTGATTTCTCACCAGGTTTAATTGAATCATGTTTCTGGTGAGTTCAAGAAGGGCTGAGCTGATGTCCTATGGCCTAAGACAAATCAAAACAAAAAAGTAGACTATTTTTGAGTTTAAAGGGTAAATTTGAGCTTCAAAGAATAAAAATGGTAGCATCTTGGGTAAATACTGGAATAAAACAAAGTCCAGAAACAGAGAAAGGTGGTTCAGGGTAAAGTGTCCAAGAAAATTGCTATATATGCTATGACTCACTGCTTCTCCCATTAAATTATATGATGCATGGGGAGAGGGAGTTGATATGAAGAAACAGATCTGAATAAAGCATATGGAGAGATATGCTGAAAAGAACTACAAACTTGACTTCTAATCCTTAAAATATATAATCTGAGGAAATTAATTCTAAGAATATCAGCTTCCATTTTCATAAAATGCATGTATATCATGAGTTTCAAAGTGTGCATATGACAATTAAGCAAAATTAAGTAAGATAAGTTATATTGCCTGATACCCAATATTTGTTCCATTTGTCACAATGTCTTCTCATGACTGTTAGACCATATTTGGGGTCTGCTCACCTTTTGAAGAACCATAATTTTGGAATATAGACTAGGGTATTGAGAAAGCAATTTTTTCAGGGCTCATTGATTAATGCATTGAGCAGTGGTTTGCTCAAAACAACATAATAAGTACTCATAACTTAAAAATAAATGAAATAATCTAATTAAAATGTGTATAATGCAGTATCTTCCCAATATAACACTGTTAAGTAAGTACAATTTAAGTTAAAAGGTGATTAAGACAAGAAGAGAAAATAGAAATGTTGTAGGATTTAGAAGTCAGAGAATGAACTTCCATTCCAGGCTATGTGGAGATGCAGGGAAGGCAACAGGCAGAACGGAAGGCTAAACAATTCCTTCGCAAGTCAACGTGACCCAGGGCTACTACTCTAAATGATAGCTTTACATAATGTGTGCATATTTTTTTAATGCTTCACTTTCACATTTCAGAATTTCAGTGTTCCTATGATTGTACATGAATATTTTTATTTTTATTTTTTTAAATTTAAATGATGTTTGCCATTAGCAGTCTATAGTGTCCCTATTAAGCCTGTGACGATTGATAAGATGATCTGAGTGAGCCTAGAATAGACCTAACAACAAACTAAATGCTAAATGGTTAATGGCTTCGATTCTTTTGATAGAAATTGTGAGACTGTCACACTTGAGAGCTAGTTTCTCAGCAACATAAACAATTGGCTTCGGGAACATCTTGTTCTGAAGCAAATGCTCTAAGTGTCTTTATTTGAGCTAATTTATTTAGAAAGTGAGTGGGGTTGAATCTTATGCAACTGTTTGATTAAGTTTGACATTCTTGGGAGAGGGATACTTGCTAAAAGGTAAGACTGCAAATGGCAGAGAAGTTTCAGAGGAGGGATTTACAAAAAAATATAGAATGTGGAAGCCATTTAAAAGTAAGTTAGTGAAGTCATGGAAACTCTTAACATTTGGAAAATCATTCCGAACTCTGTTCAGGAAAAAAGCCGTACACAATTCAACTACCTCTCTGGAACCTGAATCTCCACTCCTATTACTTAGTTCCTTTCAACTCCCCACAAATATTGTTTACTCTCCAAAATTATCTTGGACTGAAAAAAATCAGATAAGTCCTAGATATGGCTTCCTATAATTATAACATGTGCCATTATTTGCATGAAAAAAATTATTGTACAAAAATGGAATCACTTGCAGTGGGGTAAGTCTGAACTGTTGAAAAGTTCAAATATTAGACTTAAAGAAAAGCATTATTACTTACTTGGGAAAGCATGGAATACTTAGAATTACCTGCCAATAAATCTTTCTCAAGGGGAGAGAAGGCCTGCTGTGTTTTGGTGCATGGATAAGATGGCATTGGAAATAGCACATTAATTGTTTATATACAAATGGATGCTATTACATGGGGCTTGGAAACAGTTTATTCTCTTAAGTAGGTCAAACATTCGCCCCTGATACCTTGTTTACATCAGAGATTTAACAAACATGAGTTGCTTTCTTTACAAACACTGCAAAGAAAGCCCAAGTCAAATATTACAAATTCCAAATTAACAGAGCTCAAATGGGAGAGAAGGTATTGTGCTTTACTTACATCTTAAAGTTTATAGAATTTTGTTGTTTTTAATCACTTGATAATCTGCATGTATCTATACTGAAAACAATTTTATTGACTGTTTGGAATGCTTTACTGAAAAAAAACTTCAAATGATGTCATATGGACATGAATTCTGGATTCCCCCAAGTCAATATTTAGCTTAATTCTCCTGTACTTGAAAGAACAGGAACACTCAGCTGTGAGATAAAATAGCAGAGGTGTTGTAAATATACTCAGGTCACCACTGTGTTCTCTTTTGGACATTCCTACCCCACCTGCATGCTTGAGCTTACGCAAGCCAGAATGGGAGAGATAAACCAATCATAGTTCCTTTATAAATGTTCTTTTCTCACTTCAGCTCTTTGACCTTAAAAATCACCCTAGTCTATGATAGCCATTGTCTTCACAATCTCTTTTCCAAAGACATATGTCAAAAAACAGGTCTTCAATGCATGCAGTCTTCCTGGAAACTTTCCTTTCCTCTCCTTTCTACATTTCTCATCCCTGCCCAGTTCCTGATGGAAGGGATATGCACTGCCAGGGTTAGCAGAAGCCAAGCTATAATCTCTCTTCTAGCACAACATATACAACATCAGATTGGAGCTTTTAGCCAGAATGTGAAACTTCTTGGTTTATTTAAAGAAAAAAGGAGGGAAAAGAAATTTGTTGACTTAAAGACAAACCAGAATTCTACTTCAGACTAATGAATAAAGTGAAATCAACCCCACCAGGTTTTTCTTTCTTCTTCCTCTTCTCCAACTACTACTTTTCTTCTTCTCCTTCTTTTTCCCATTTCACTTCCACTTCTTCTCCTTCTCTTTCATGGTTTCATTACTAAATAAAACTGCTTTATACGTAAAACAAAACCCATACACAGATGACTGAAACATAAGGATGTAGATTTACTCTCTTCCTTTACTTTTCACCCAGGAAATGCTTTCTGAAAGATCTGAAGGCTTAGACACTTTCTCTAAAATAGTCAGTGAGCAATTCTACAAAAAGAAACCCAAGTAAGTACATCTTCACAGAAGTCAGTTATCACTTCCTTTCTGGTTTCTCCCCTCTTTTAATTATATGCTCCTTAAACCAGATTCATCTCTGTCTCCTTCCACCTTCTTTGGAGAAGAACCAAGGATCCCAGTGGAGGCCTCTGCATCCTCTTTTTTGGCAGCTGAGGTTGGCACCTGGAGTATTTCTCATACAATCAACTTTGGGGGACTGATGAATCAATGCCTTATGATGACATTGATCCAGATGATATCCCTAAATAGTTGCAGCTAGAAGCCCAGTTTTGTGGAAGATAAACATATTCTTAAAAAACAAATTGTACCCATATTTCAAACGAACAATTCAAGGTTGCTCTAGTGTCTTTTGCTTTCCTTTCAGAGAAACAGTAGTTTATTTGCAAGAAGGTGTACTTTTTTATGTTAATGCACTGTAGGTTATACTTGTTTAGCTAGAAGGCTATCCCTTACACCATGATCTTCATGGCCAATATAGACAAACTAAACCCTTTGTTTGATTACCCTGTAGTTGTCAATGTAGAGGGACTGATCTCTTGATGAGACAATGATGTTGCCTCCTGATTTGAAGTCACAATGGATTTGGGTCTAGGAGGCCTTCAAGGCTTGCAGTCTTGATGAGTCTTCCTATTTGCCTGCTCATCCCTATCTTTCTCCTTTTTGAACCAGGCATGCCTTCTGGGTCATAAGTTTAGGTTCTACTTCTCACATCTAACTCCAACTCCTAACTGATAGTTATTTCTCTGCATGAGCTGAGAAGTACCATGTCCTTTAATGAAGGTGGAAAGAATTGAGAAGCCTGCTTCTAGACACAACCATGATTCTTCTCTCTCAAAGGACCTTACAAGTAGGCTTATTGTGATCTCAGACTTCAGGTAATGAACTTCACCAAGAGGTCAAGGCATTCACCCTTTGTTTGGGGAGGGGATACAGAGAATGGATGGAATAAAGTGATATTTCAGAAATAAATAATTCTTTCTCATGAGTGTTTCCTGATTTGCTGGTCATAATTGAGGACAATTTAAAATAAACATTCTATTTTAAACTAGTTTTCTATTCACAGACATTACAAAAATATTCGAGTTCCGTATATCTTGTACTGTTTCCCCCACTGTTAACATTGTTTTGGTATAATTATCACAACTAGTGAAACAATATTGATGCATTCTTATTAATTAACTCTGCATTTTCTTTGGATTTCCTTAGGTTTCCTAATGCTTTTTTATGTTCTGTGATCCCATCCATTCAGTTCTCATGTCTCCCCAGGCTCCTCTAAACTGCGACTATATCTCAAATTTCTCTTGTCTTAACACATTTGAGCAGTTTTGAGATAGTTTGTACAACATCATTCATTTTGGGTTGTTTGGATATTTTCTTCTTGACAAGATTTAGTTTATGGATTTTTGGGGCAGAAAACCAACCATAGAGTTATAGTGTCATTTTTTAACTTATGTTAAAGAGACCTACTGTTAAAATCACTTATACTGATGATAGGAACTTTAAGTCACCTGGCGGAGGTGACATTTGCCAAGTTCTGCATGGTGGAGTTGCTCTGCTTTCCCTCTCGATACTGTGCTCTGTAGAAGACACCACCAGGAACATACACTGAAGGCTGGGGCAGTTATGCTTCACCTCTTTGAGGACAGAGTATCTACATAAATTACCTAGCATATTTCTGAATGGGTCGTTGATTCTCTTCCAGTTATTTATTTAATATTTTGATGGACTCAAGAATATTTACTTTACAATTTGGGTTTCGATCTAATGCTGCCTTATTTTCATGTTCATTGTTCCAGTTTGCACCGTTAGGTGCTCTGTTAGCTGGTTCCAGTGTCCCTTGGTTATACTCCCAGGGCCTCCAGCGTGCGGACAAGCACTCTACCATGAGCTGTACCCCGACCTCAGGATTTTTGTTAGTCAAGTACTTCTCTGTGTCTTAAGACAGCAAGACACTCCAGGCTTATCTGTGTATTCCTTGTTCCAGCTTTGCAATCACCCTTTTCTCCAAAGAACACTAGGTTCGTTGTTGTTTTTGTTTTTATTTGTCTTTCAGGGAATAGTATTAGAAACCAAGATTTGGTTATTGAATGGCAGAGGGCTTTTTGACATTTGATTTTAGAAGCTTGCCCAGAAGGCCACTGGTGAGGTAGAATTGAGCCATCCTAGTTAATGTGATTTTTATTCCTTAATAATTTGCTTATAATATCTATTTGGAATATTTAAAAACATAATAGAACCCTCGACATCTAGGGAGGAAAGCTCGTTTTTATAAAATTCACAACAGCTATAGGCCAAATATTCTTTCTGAATGGCAGTAGTACATACATTTTTAGTGATACAATAGATTTACCTTGATACCTTTATATTCATTCTCATCAGTTAATATATTAAATTATTGCAATAACATGAACGAGTAGTTATCTGTTGTATGATGAGAAGGTGGTACAATTATTAGCATATACACAAATAGGTGCGATATAATATCTTAATAAAGCATTTCAAGTTGAAAAAATAAGTACAGAAAGTAATACAATCAGCATGGATGTCTTTTAATTGAGTTTAAGAAATAAGACTTTTCAGTTATTATTTCCTTCCTCATTGACAAAGAGAAGCATAGTTTAAAAATTTTAAGCATATTTTATATTTTTGTAAATTTGCTTGCATCTCTAAACAATATGTAGTATTATTTTTATTGTATGTATTTTAACTATGTAAGTTATCATATATCATGTTCTTTTTTCTATTTAACTATGCATTTTTAATGTTTTTCCATGTTGCCTTGGGTTTTTTTTCGCTTTCATTACTGTACTTCTATTGTGTGAAAATAGTATAATTTCTTCATTCATTCCCTTATTGATGGTCATTATGGCCATTATGGTGGGTTTAATTTTTTTTTGTACAAAAAATAAGTGTAATGAAGATAAACAAGTTCTTTTGGTTGGTTTATATTTGTAGATGCAGCTCTGCCCCACCCCACCTCATTCACTGCCAGCCCCTATGTTCATCCACCCATGAGTGAAGTTCTTTTAAATTAGCACGCTAAGATTTCCTCACTGCTGTCGTCACAAACATGCACAATTTTGATAGTATATTGCTGATCTCAGGATATCTGCATCACTCTGATGTGATTAGCCTTATTTAATGAGATCCTCAGAATTGACCATTTTTTCTACTTGTTCAAGTAAGGAGATATAGTAGCAGTCAAATCACATTTCTAACATTGTAATTGCTTACCTTATTGAAGGGATTTTCAAGCTGCTAATCTAAACCCATTAGTTGGTGACAAAAAGCATATTAGTAGAATATGCATGTGTGTGTATGTGTGTGCACACATTTATACTTACTTGTGCACACACATATTTTTACAGTTGGTCTTCACTATTTGTAGATTCAATATTCGCCAATGTGCCTACTCACTAAAATTTATTTGTAACCCCAAAGGCAACTCTAGTATTTCTTTTGTAGCTACATGCAGGCATACACCAGACATCAAAACATTTGAGCTGTCTCTTACAATTTCCTGGCTGGGATCAAAAAGGGCCATGTTCTAACTCCCTGTTCTAGGACTCATATTGTCAATAGCTATCTTTTTTTTGCAGTCTACACAGCGCTGTCATTTTTTGCATTTTTATACTTTTTGTTGGTGCTTTCACTGTTTAAAATTGTCCCCACCTGTGTGCAAAAGTACTTCCTAGATGTTCCTGTGCTCCAGAAGGCTGGTATGTGCCTTCTGGAGAAAATCTATGTGTTAATAAACCTTATTCTGGCATGAATCATAGTGCTGCTGGCTGAGTTTGATGCTAGTGAATCAACAATATATATTAGATTAGATGTTTTGAGACAAATCACACATAAAACAATGTTATATATTCCCCACGCGATGAAAATATTTTACCAGAGGTTCAAAGGGACCGAACCCTGTATTTTCCAGGGAGTAATAGTTTACTTGGTGTTTGCAGTGATTTTATAGAACGTAAATATCATGAATAATGAGAATTGACTGTAGATGTCACAGAGAATATCAGAATGAATTCCACATTGTGAAGAAAAGCTCTATTTTATGAAATTTTATTTCGTATATACTTTTATATATAAAGCATATATTTCATATATGCTTACATATGTATGTGTGTGGGTGATGGGTAGAAATGTGTGTGGCCCAGGGTAGAAATGTTTTTAACTCAATGATCTGTGATAGTATTTTAATTTAATTTAATTTTTTGGGGAACTAAAGGTTGTGTACATCAACAAAAATGATTTACAAGTTCACCAAGTTGAGCTCTATAGATCATTTAGTAGCAAGAAAGATACATTCTAGAGTCTTACAGAGTTTTCTAGAAACAATGATACCACTTTTCAGGGATCCAACTAAATTGTCCCATACCTGCAGTCATCAATTCAGCTCAAGTTCTTCAGGATCTTCAGAGACTCAGGCTAGTTCATCTCAAAACTTCTGAATTTCTACGGTGTCAGGGTCATTTCTGGGTTGGACTTCAGGTCTGTTCTGTCCAAGTCAAGTAGACATAATTCCCCTGGGAGAGAGAGCTAGTAAGATTCTTTCCACATGATTTCTTGTGCATGAGAATAACCCTGGGGAAAGTATAATCAGGGAAAAGAGAACAGGAAGATGATATGAGTTCCTTAGAGAACAGTCTACTTGATGGTGATTATCTGCAAGGCTCTGGTTAGGTTGTTTGTGAGTGTTTGGAGCATATCAAATGTTCTTCAGTTCAACACTTGGAGTCAAAACTTAAATCATGCAAACATTTTTTTGGATCTCATCGTTTAATCTCATGTTTCCTTATTATCTCCTTTTAAATATCCAATACTAATATCCATTAGAAGAAATTTTCTTGTAAACCACTTACATAGCCCTAATAAAGACTGAAAAATAACCTCTAAAACTGGCACTATGGGTGTAATGGAAACAAACATGACTTGAAGATTGTATTTGATCAGTTGCGTTCTCTTGCATCACCTAGACTTGCTTTATTCATAATGTGTTTCAGCCCATCAGAAAATGCTGCCAAATATTAAGGCCAGCTTTTGAAGGCTTGTTTCATTGCATTAAATTGTATCATCTTTGGCATCATCTTTAAAGTTTGGTTTTTATGTTTCTTCTTAGGTAGAAAATGCTTGCCCTGAAGGGATGTCGTTAACACTGCCAGTGAGTAGGTGCTAAGGGATGGAATCAACTCTTTCTAAATTGTATTAGCCAGTTTTATTGCCCTTTCTGCTGGAATCCCTGCATCTCCCCTGTGTTGACTGGCTCTTGATGGACTTTGGCTCTTGATTGGTCTCTGCTAAGATGGAACAGTCCCTTTTTGTGCTATGTTGAACATTAGATTGTGGTCCACAGAGTCCTTGTAATGCAGTAAAAACTAACTTTTCTTAAAACCAATTGTTGGAAAGTTCTGATTTCCACACACTTATACTCAGGTCCCCTAAGTTCTTTCAGAAGACAGAACTTTCTGAGTCAGTAACCTTGGCTAAAGTTCATATACTTTAAGCAGGTGCCACACATTCTAAAGAAGTATGGCTAGAATAAAGGATGATATTGACATTTCCATTCTTAACTCTTCCTGCTTGGCTGCCTTGCTTACCAGATGGCTTAAATGTGTTGCTGTGTCACCATTACATTGACTCAGCTAGACTCTGACCTTAGATTTACCTCAAAGCACTCCAGCCAAAGGAAACAGTTAAGAAGGAGCTAGAGCAAACAAGTAGGCCCACATGCCGTATAGTTTACTATAATCACCTGCTCTAGCAGAGGGGCTGTTAAGGCAACTAAGAATTCTTTTTGCATTAATAAAAATATTCCTGATGATATCTAGTAGCAAAAGTTATTCTGACTAGGAACAGTGGTTGCCTCAAGGGAGAAGAACTGGGTGGCTGCGGTAAACGGGAGGGAGAAAGAAGGGTGATTTACATTTCACTGAACACTCTGTTGTACCATGTGCATGCATTATTTACTCCAAAATAGAAAATAAAGAAAAAAGTAAATGTAAATAAAGAAAGAGACAAGGGGCTGGAGTGGTGGCTCAGTGGTTACGGCGCTCGCTTGCCTGGCAAGTGCAAGTACGCAGGTTCAAACCCCAGCACCCACATACACAACCAAGTGTCCGAGCAACGAAAGCCACGTGAAAAACTAAACAAAACTGATCCTGTCTTTCTCTCTTTCTCTCACTGTCCCTCTCACTTTAAAAAATAAAAAAAGAAAGAGACAAGAGAAAGGAAATAAGTTCTGCCTCATAAATTTGACTGAAAAGGAAGTATAGGCCTATTGGTTTTTAAGAGAACTTTTTTTTTCTGTTGTTATGCAAATAATCATTCTGAATGTGAGGTAAACGTTGGCAGGATACTTGGATGAATTTTACAGCTGATAAAATTTAGGGCAGGAATTCTGTTTTACCTCATAGGTAGCACCAAGGCAGTTGCCATTTTGGATCTCAGATTTCACTCAGGCATTTACCAAAGAATCCAAGGGTCGGAAGAAAGCTAAAGACCATCACTTAGAGTAAATACATACCTTTCTTCTCCTCTTCACAAATGAGAAAGCTGATGCTGAAGGACCACATTAAGAAAGGGTACACAGGGATGCAGGAGTTGGACGTGATTCTCAAGGAGAGCGTGCTTTTGTTAATATAGTCAAAGCTGATGACTTATTCACATAAAAATGGGACTTAAGACTCGGTTGGTGAAAGTGGGTATATATTACAGGTGAAATTTGGTGTCAGTGTCAGGAAAGGCCAAAGCTTGTGTGTGTGTGTGTGTGTGTGTGTGAGAGAGAGAAAAGTGTTTTAAGTTTCTAAAGGTCATAATGAGGTTAACTATATTAAATGAAGAATAACATAAAATACAATCCAACCTCACTTCAGCACTTGACTAGAAATTTCGGTGGGAAAGGAGATTTCTACGTGTACTAATCATCCTATCAGTCTTGGATCCAGTAGGAGGATTACTAGTTTTACTGTTTGTCCATGTGTATGTGCTTTTGGGAAAGCAGGAGCAGAAACAGCAAGGCCTTTCCAGGAGTGGAGGCTAAATGGCCTGTTTTCCAAGGTCTCTGAGAAGCCAATTATTCGGGAAATCCTATACTATGGTGGGATTTCAGTTGATTACTATTCAGACTTCTTTGTGAGCCTAGCTCAAGAAGCATGTGAAAGAATGCAACTGTGTCGTTCTGACGTAGAAGTAGATGCCAGTTCTTAAGAAATAGGAATCTTAACCACCAGGGTCATATGCTGCTGGGGGTTTCACCATTGGAACTGTTCTAGGTCATGGCCATGGATGGGCTGCGGTCTGGGCCACCACACTGGTGAGTAATGCAACTTCACTCATTTTCCACAAGAGCCCTTGAAGCCATCTCCCTGCCGTTGGATTGTGTCCCTGAACTCGCGTGACTGCCAGAATGAGCTTCAGAAGCTGTACTTCTAAGCTTTTCAGTATTGCTCGAAAAGCCCCCGCCTTTGGTATGAAGTCAAAACCTCTCATGAGTGGACTTCTTCCATCATCCAATCCTGTTTCCTTGAACCTGTAAGTCTCAGCCTCTGACCTGCTTATAACTCCTTGAGGGACTGTGGTCTCACCAGCAACTGGAAGAGGCTGTGCTTTTTTTTTTTTTTTTTAGAGAGAGAGACAGTGAGAGAGAGAAAGAGAGAATCAATTTTATTGAGTTTTTCACATGGCTTTCATTGCTCTGACACTTTGTTGTGTACGTGGGTGCTGGGGTTTGAACTCACGTACTTGTGCATGCCAGGCAAGCACCGTAACCGCTGAGCCAACGCTCCAGCCCCATGTGATTTCTGTTTGAAAACCCATTTCTAGCTTGTGTTTGATATCTCAGTTCTAGCATCATTTTACCCATTATTTATTCATCAAAGATCATTATCACCGTGGATGAAGAGGAGTATGCTCCCAGCACAGGGGCAGTTTTAGTCAGTGGTTGAGAAGTATGTAAAAAGATAAGTGAGCCGTTTAGAGCTCTACATACAGGTCACATAGAGTGTAGAAGAGGAACGGAAACTATTCCAACCCTCCTTTGCTGAAAGGCCATCCTTCCCAACTTGACATTCTTGGACTCACTAAAACTGCCATACACTCATGTCGTTTGAATCCTAATCATCAGCTCATTTCTTTTTTTCTTTTAGGAACCATGTTGATAATTTTTAAGTCTTCAGCCCTATGGCCTTTATGGGCCTATAGTTGGGACCCCAAATGTCTCCTTCCTAAGCAGATGATCACGGGAGTGATTAAACCTAGCAAGTACTGAAACCAGTGTACTCCAGTCTATCATAGGAGCCTGGCATGACAGCCAGACCTACCCATAAGCTCAAATCACAAAGGAGGAGCATTAGAGAGGAAGCCATTCTGCAGAGAAGAGAATGGGGCAGGTGCTGGAAAGATGTGGAAACAAGAAATCCGAGGGCCAAGAAAGAAGAGAAGGAAGCAAGGTGCTGGTTCACTTTGAAGCAGGGGAGCCAGCCTCTCACCCAGATGAATTTCACTAACATCAACATGTCCCTAGACAATCAACAAACTAGCATCCTCTTTACCTCCCTGAGAATCCAAATAATACTTAGGCGATCATTTCATTCTGGAAAATTCACAGTCCAAGCATTTATGTTGGTTGTAGGGGTGAAATAGAGAAGAATCAAGAGACTGGGGTGTGGACGATGTGGGGGTAATTCTGGTTTAGGAACATACACATATTTTTACTTTCTATGCATTTATGATTGTACAATAACTCAACTCCTTAATAAAAAATTTAAAAAAAGAACATGTCCCTAACAAGGTGTCCTGTTTCCCTCCCTCACACCGTCCTCACTCTTTTGATTTTATATTTATTTCAGTGAGCTTAATTAGGTATTTTTTAATGAAACTTCAAAAAATTCAACTTACATGTTATTAATGTACTGAGGTTCTTAGAAAAGTGCAGGGGGAGAATAATCAGCACCTAATTCTGATATCATGAGGAGACATTCAGCTATTGACTGAGTTCAATTAAATGTCACATGTTTACATTTTAAAAGTATTTCTGAATTGATTAAAAATCACGAAGAGTTTGTTTTTCATGTTATCTGAGAATGAAAATGACCCAGATTACTACAGTCCAGAGAAGGGATGAAATGAATCAATTATTTGCATCCTTTGACTAGTGATCATTGTTGATTTGTTTGGGTTTAAATGACCTAAAAGAGTGTTCTGAAACATCTCCCAGGGAATCTAAGCAGTTCTAACTCCACAGAAGTAAGAACATCCAAATCTCTGTAATTATTTAGTCATTTAGTGAATGGCAGCCTGACCTGAGAACAGCTAGGAAAACTTGGAGCGCAAGCTATGAAAATAAAACACCCTTTTACAGTAACAAGGTCAGACGTATAGGGATATTTGTAAAACCAGGAAATTTCTGGTATGCTTAAAGAAAAAGAATAAACTTGAACTGATTATCTTAGAATTCAGGTTTAGAATAGGTAAACATAAATTCATAATTATGCCAAACTTTTCTCTTTAGTCAAAGCTAAAAATAGTTATTTGGAGGCATTCCAAAGATTTCTATATTTTTAAGTGTTTATAAGAAAAAGATGTATTTTTCCTGGTTTTGGGGGAACACAGCCCTACATGCTGTGGTTAATTGTACTTTATCTCTCACGTTCTAATGCATCTGTCTATGTGCTTTTGTTCTTAGGTTAACGGTTTTATTATTGATGTGTCATTTATTTTAAGTCATGCTCAATTCCTGTTAAGAAGAATCAGAGGCTTGATTAATGAATAAATAGAAGGTATTTCCCTCTCCTCTGGTTTTATTGATGAACCTCTTACAATTTACATTCCTTTGGATCATAAGTAAACTCCCCACTTTATAAAGCAGACAGGAAAGTCTCCAAATATTGGGACAGCACACTAGGCTGCTCCCAGGGAGAGTAGACCTTTGTTGTTACTTTCCTACAGAATTTTTTAAACATTGCAATATCACAATATGGTCAATAGAAAGGATGGTGACCAGTTTTTAGTGATTAAAAATCTTTATTAACAATAAATGCTTTGTGCTTAGTGACAACTATTTCAAGAAAGTATTCATATATCACCACTTATGGAGGAGGTAAGCCAAGGCCAACAAAGAACCTTAGGGCTGGGATTTAAAATTTGCCTCCAAACTGAGGTGCTGGAAATCGACTCTAAATTCAAACACCTTGACACCCACTTTGGAAGTGTTAGCATGCTGCTGGAATCTGCAGAAGACAGCTGGCATTGATGAAGGAAGTATGGGAAGACGATGTGCCAGTAAATAGCACTTAAGCCCTTAACCTTAGAGTTCCTTGGGGTCCTCCACTCTCACTGGGGGTAGATGGCCTGACTGAAGCTCTGTATTCTCCAATATTCATGTTCATGGATCAAAGATCCTGTTTTCCATAGAACTTGTTGCTGTGTTTTAGGCAAACACTCTACTGCTGAGCTACATCCCCAGTCTAACTTTCTGCTGTGCTTCAGAAAGAGATGTACACTGTTTTTTTTTTCTTTTTGGTAAGAAATGACTGTCAACCTTGAGCCAAGAATTATACCATTTTAAATGGAGAGATACCACATTTTCACATTGAGATTTCTTGGTTGCACCAAGCCATATTTTGACCACACTTATTTTATTGATTAATTAGTTGCACTGAGTATTGAACCTAGGAATACTTTACCACTGAGCTACAACCCTAGTTCCTTCTAATTTTAATTTTGAGTCTGGATCTTGTTAAGTTGCTGAGGCTGGCCTCCAACTTGCAATCCTCCTGCCTCAGACTCCCAAGTCATTGGGATTAGGTATGTGCCATGCTGAATTTTATGAGTGGTCAAGCAATGTAGAGGGAGAACCCTAAAAATGCCCCTGGATTTGATTACTTTTTAAAAGGGTAATTATTATATGGAGATGCCTGATGAAATATTTGTGGATAAAATTCTGAAATTTACTTTGAAATAATGTGTAAGGGAAGTAGATGGGGATATGACTCACCTGTAATTGTTGAAGCTAGGTCCTGGGTAAACAGAAGTTCGGTCAATTCTGCCTGCTTTAATATGCATTTAAAATGTTTTCTAACAGAAAGTTGAAAAAAGGAAGGGGTTTTAAAATGCTCTGTAGATGAATTATGATCTCCCTCTTTCTGTTTTCAACACAGATCTCGGACAATGTAGTGACTGTAGCACTGAGTGGAGAGAGGAACAAGAGCAGACAGAGAGTTGGTTTGTGGATGGTGTGATTGTGTGTACCTGGATGATTTTGTATAACTGTGTGTTTGGTCATAAGTGTAAAATGTCATTGATTAAGTGAAATTTGAAAGACATATAAAAGCTTTCTAATATAAACACTACTTTAGATTAGTATATTGTTACTCATACTTCTTCCTTTTATCAGTTATGTACAACTGTATAACAGCTCTTGAGTCCTGGAAATGTCTTCAGTACTCATTTTATCATCACTTCCATCAGCAAACTTGCAGGTAACATTACATTTGCCTAAACACTGAAAAAAGTTTTACGAAAGATTGAACAACTTTCCTAATATTCACTGCATTTAAGAGCATAGGCAGAAACTAAGACCCTGAAAGTGATAATTTTAGCTCTCACTTTACCAATCTTCATGTTATCCTAACATTCCCATGCATTTTAGTCACAATTTTTATTTCTTACTCTAACAAAATCAAATACTTTAAAACTTAGGCATCATGGAACAAGTTCAGATAATGAAGTGCCAACTGGATTTTGGCACCATTCTGTACATATTTGTCATCAAGAGTCAAAAGCAATAGGAAAGAAATTAGGCGGATGAAAGCAGTTTGGTTTCGCAGAAACGGAATTGACATTGTACAGTCAGTGCTGTGGAATTCTGGATTCTGCCACTACAACTATCACTACCATCCTCTCTAATCAGTTTCAGCAGACACGTTGGGCTGAATTAACATCCGGAAATCTACTACAATGAAACTAAATAGTTCTGCTTACGTCTACAGTGTTTAGTCATTGCTTATGTTTATTCTTTTTACGTTCTGAAACTATTATACATGGCCTGTCATTGAATTACCTTTAATTAATGTCCCCTTGTTGTACTTTGCCAGACAGCCTGCCCAACCTTGTGACCGACTAATGTGGGACTAGGAAGCATTTTGCAGAGAGTGCTGGACTGGTTTATGTGACAAGATTTTCAAAGTCATAGTTCTAACCCTACTCTCTTTCTCTGTGTCTCTGATATTACTGACTTTTAGTAAAAGATAGCCCCATTTTAAGGCAATTTTACCTTTATGCTGCATTTCAGTTCCCTAACAAATTGTGAGCTCCCTGTTGGTCCAAATGTCAGCAAGTTCACTTGTTTAATTACCAAGTATTTTAGATTTTAAGTGGGGCTATGAATGCACCTGTGTGTGTAGACTGAGCAGGAGTTCACCGTTTCTGTTTAGGGAGGACTTCTCACTTTGCCTAGAATAGAGGTGAGATCTCCACAGGCAGGAATAAAGAGCCTCAAAATCCATGATAGCATCAGTA
This sequence comes from Aplodontia rufa, assembly GCA_004027875.1. Classification (NCBI taxonomy): domain Eukaryota; kingdom Metazoa; phylum Chordata; class Mammalia; order Rodentia; family Aplodontiidae; genus Aplodontia; species Aplodontia rufa. The sequence goes on along the minus strand of PVKS010005358.1, from coordinate 53,165 downwards.
GCCACCAATTTTTCAGGTATGGTTTGATTATTTCTTTCTCTTTCTGCTTACTTCACTCTTTCAGCACCACTTTGACATAAAATACATAGGGATATTCTTTCTTGAGGTCAGGAGGCAGAATTTTGGGTATGGAATAAATAAAATCCAAAGATTATTTTCCTTGCCAGCAACTTTTAGGCAATCATACAATGTTATACCAGTGGGAACCAGTCAGTGTGCTAGTGGCAGCATTGCCAAAATCATGATCAAATAGCACCTTGTGCTTTTTCTTGAGTCCAGATGATTTTTTTTGACATGAAGGCATTTCTGCCATCTTCGGTGAAAATGTCTAAAGGAAAAGGAAAAGTGGTATAACGAGGACAACTCATAGTTGCACAGTGCCTCCACCCCTGCTGGCACTGTGGTGCTCATTATAATAATAAAAGTATTAATTCTTGCCTATCATATCATCAAACAAAGGCAATAATCATTAGGGTTCTAAATGTAAAGTTCTATTCTAATGAGTAAATTAGCCTACAAGAATTATCCCTTAGGAAAACAGGAGAGAGAGAAAAAAAGCAAGAATAGGGAAAATTTCAAAATGTGCCGAAGTTCATTTAGATGATTGTTTCAGAGTTTAATCATCCTCCATTTGCCCATTCTCTCTCTCTCTCTCTCTCTCTCTCTGTTTTAACTGGGGATTGAATTTAAGGTGCTTAACCACCAAGTTTCATCATTAGCCTGTTTTACTTTTTATTTCGACAGGATCTCACTAAGCTACTTAGGGCCTTATGAAGTTATTGAGGCTGGCCTCAAATTTGCAATCATCCTGCCTCAGCTTCCTGAGTCACTGGGATTACAGGAGTGCCCCATCACTTGCAGCTCCTCCATTTGCCCTTTGAGAGACCAAGACCCTCCCTCAGTTTTCAGTTGGAGCAGACAAGGAGTGTGTATCTAGGTGGCAGAAAGACTCTTCATCCTTCAGTGGTGATGCTGCTTTTAGAAGTCAGACCCAACCACAGACATATAACCTGGTCCATGGAAAATAAATTCAAGAGCAACTCTTCTCTATTCTGAAGTTCTTCTCTTGGAATTTGAAATGTCTTTTTGATTTGAAGGGATCAATAAACTTTAGAGAATGCCTAACTACCAATTGATTAATTCATTTGCTGAACGAGAAAGCTGGTTCTGATGGATCTGGGGTTGCTGTCTATATAGTTTGCACCTGAATGACAAAGAATAAACCAGAAAAGCCAATACCCAGGTGCTCAAATACATGTTATAGACCAAGTTCTCATCAGTCACGGTAGAAAACAAAAAATGAAAAAAGACTACTGTTTTCACAATTCTCCACCAAGTATTAAAAAATAGAATATGAAATGCTTATTAAACACCTTGCTGACACATACTAACATTCTTATTAATAATAACCATGGCTCAATAAACTTGTACCGCAAAGAAACATGTCATCTGTAGAACATTTAAGCTCAGTAATTGGGTCGCAAAAATACTAAACAGAGACACAAACTCACTTGGAAATGTTTACTTTTATTTAAAACAGAATTCTCAAGTGTTTCTCTGCTTTCTGATTTCATCCAGGACAAGAATGAAAATACTGAAATATGGCAGGATTTCTAACAGAATGAAAGCCAAGAATCACTGAAAACAGTGCTGAGATTTCCGGTTTAATTTCTAGGACAAAGAGATCCATTGTTTATATCATTTCTGCTACAAAGATGTCTGAATAAATAAAACTGTTGACCTCGCAGGGTTACCTGGTACCCCCTGATCTTGGCTCTCATTTCACAGGCTCCTCACAATATGGTGTTGGGATGAATCCAATCTTTCTTTACCACAACGGCTCCTAAGCATTCCCAAAAGAAGGCCTGGAAAATGATTTGGAATTTTTCTTCTGTGCTTTTATATTAGTTTATTCTCAGAACACTTATCATTTGTATTTTGGGCCACATGTTGAGTAAAGAAATAAAATGAGTCATTTAACTGCATTTTTCCCCTAAAGAGCAATATCATTTTTTTGTTAGTATAGTGTTTGTTTTATTTTGCTTTGACACATGGCTTCTGTAAAAATTATCAGTCTTTCTCATTGGATTTAAGTACCCAATTCTAGGGAGTAAAAACAAACACCAAAGCATGACTTTTTCATATTATTAATTTAATTACTTTTCATGGTTCATCTTTTTATGGTATTTTTCAGATCACAATTATATATAAATAATGTGTAACATAAAAAAGGTATCAATTTATGAGTTTATGACAAAATTCCTTAGTACTCAGGTTTCACTTAGCACTAATTGCCATTTATTTTCTTTAACCTTATTTCATTCTTATGCTTGAATGGAGGAATTTGTTAGCAGGAGATACTCTCCTATCAGCTCATCAAATGTGACAAAGAAGGATCTGAAAAAGGGAAGGAGAGATCAGTAAATTGAGTTAAGGGATGGTCCCTGGTTCTCAGCTGTCTGAATTTGTTTTGGGCGGCATACATCGAATAGATGTTCTTACGTATTTATTTCTGGAATTTATGTCTGATTTTATTCTGACATTTCACTTATCATTTGTGGTTGCATTTTTTTTTGTATTTTTCACAGCCACCACCTTATGTCAAATTCTAGCACCTTACACTTTAGAAAAGCGCCATAGCATCCTAGCCAGAAACTCAGGGGACAATCCATGAGATAGTCTGAGAACAGGCTGACCTGAAAGAGACATGGCTAAACATATAGAACCCCTTTTGTGGTCAACTTATGGATCATTAACCACTGGACTTGTACCTTGGCCACCACTACCAAGTTGCTGTGCATACTACCTGCAACTCCACCGTACCAGATTCCTGTAGGACCTCTGCACTAAACTGAAAGCTCCTGGTTTTACTCCCATTTGGCATTAGGAATAACTATTCTTTCCTGGTCCGCCTTGACCTCTGTCCCTGGTATTTGCTCTCCATTTAAACTTTCCAGCATCCTTCTGCTCTGGGCCCATTGCAGACAGCTAGCGTTTTCAGAACAGGAGACTTCAGTTTCCATGACAATTAACAGTGAGAATCATGGAAGAAATTGGCTCATCCTGATACCCAGAACTCAGCTACCAAGTGGATTATTCCACTGATTTGTCTTCTAGGTACAATGTTTGTTCTCTTTTCAGATATGCTCACCAATTATGTTTTAACAAATGCAAATTGGTCTCTCTGTTGGAAGGGAAGGTGAGTGGCATTAAAGAATGCTTTTTGAATCCCATGAGTTCTCTGCATGATTTCTAGATAGATGAGAAGAATCTTCCAGGTTGAATGATATTTTATAGTGCATTGACTTTATGTTCTAGGATGATCCATTTTAAGGAGATAAAGTCAGCTCATAGCACATCAATACAATATCACTGTGTTTTTGCATATTCTTACTGGTCGGTGAATGAAGAATGATGCATAGTTCGTGGCAGCTTGATGTTTGGCTTTGCATCCAGCTCTTCACCTCTCTGTGCGGGTTGTTCTGTTCTGCTTTTAGCTTCGTAGTAATCTTGCTTTTTATCTCTAGTAGCTTTTGAAAGCAGACAAGTCACAGACATGTCAGTCCTTCAGGCGGAAATTGCCAAAGAAATTTTGCTTTTAACTTTTCCCTCTTCTAGCCTGGCCCTTGATCCTTATCTCCTAGTTTTGACCCATCTGCTATCTTTAGGATTTAGCTGCTAGTCTTGCTTTCTCCTGCTTGGCATCCTTTATGACTGAAACATGTCCCTCCAGCTCTTTTCAATCTTCTGTCATGTGGGTGGGATTTTCTTCCTGCTCTGTTCCAAGTTCCTGAGACTCTAAAACTTGAAAAGGTTTCCTTTCCTGGCCCAGAAAATCTTGATCCCCCAGGATGGGGCTTCTGAAGTGGAATGCTGATAATTCTTCATTTCCATCTCCAATTTGCTCTTTATCTCTTTCCAGCTCGGTTCTCCAAAAGCCTGACCTCTTTATGGTCTACTACTCCATTTCTTTTGCATTCTGCTTTCCTTTTGGGTTTAGCAATGCTGGAGATTAGCAGCCTGGAGGTGAGAGTAGGTGGAGTATTTATTCTCCCTGTTTCTTCTTGCCCGTTGGGCAGTGGCCATCTTATTTTACCTACAGTCAAAGCTGTTTTACTTAAGTGGCCCTTCTCTTACGGCTTTAGCTTTTGCTGGGATATATCATCTTTTCTTTGGGGATTAGGGGAGTTAAAGGGTTTCCATTAGAATTGGTCCTTGAATAGTTCACCTTATCTTATTGGTAGTCCTAACCGGGTCCACACATTATAAATAGTCTCATCATTAAAATTTCTTCCATTTACCCTTGGAATATACCATTTGTTTCTTGCTGGATTCCTGATGGAGACATGGGTGTTGAGAAGAGGACACGAAACATATGTAGCCAATGGAAACAGTTCTTTGAGGATACGATTATCATTTGGGAAACAGTGATGTGACAGTCATAATATATGCCTCCGAATTATGTGTACACATCTCCCAGACAGATGGAAAAAGAGGTGTTGTCATGAGAAGGGTGATTGAGGAGTACGAAGAGCTAGATTTTTCTTTCTGAGGGGATGAAATTTTATGATTGATACACTGGGATGGTCTATTTCTCTTCAGTTAAATTAGTGCTTTGTTGAGCAGTCACATTGACAGCTGAGAAAATCAACATAGGGAGACCTGAAGCAGAAGCGGAAGCATGTGTGCCTGAACCTTGATCAGCCAGCCCACCTACAGGGGCCCGGAATGATTGTCCCCCTTTTGTGCTAATGAATGTCTATAACATTGGAATCCAGTCATGAATAAAATTTCATACCACTTAGTTTTAGGGATTGGCTCTCTCTTCTGGAGAGATAGAGACAAAGCAATGACAGAGCTCCATCACAGGTGGAAAGGTTCCAGCTTCATAGCGTGTTTAGGGTACAACACAGCCATTTTTGATAGTGCTGTGGTTTTAAAATTCATTTTATTTGATTTTGGTGCTGGGGATCAAATCCAGTGTGTTGTGCATCCTAGGCACCCACTCACTCTACCACTGAGATGTACCTCAAGTCTAGGTTCTAAGCTTTCCCAGTTGGGCAGGAATATACCTAGTGAAGAGCAGTGACAAAGGATGCTAGGATTCTCTGCAAGAGCTGTAGGTCTACAGCAACACCAGTAGTGGAGACCAGGAAGAAGCCGAATCACCTTCATGTGCTCTTGTGTTTTAGGAAGGCCTCAGCAACATGGCAATAGTGCCGAATTCAAGGTTCAATCCAACTTAATGTGTGGGCTACCAAAATACTGCCTGAAGCAATTGGTAACAACTCTAACACACTGCTGCACCTTTAAAGCCCATCAGAGTGCAGGAAATTAGGGATATTCAATCACTGTGTACAGACTCTGGTATGGTTTTGGTCAAAAACATTGAGCTATACAGCCAAAATTAAGGGGAGAAGGTAGGAATTATCTAGTAAATTATTCTGTGCCAACAGCCAAATGGGATTATTCTGGACCCAAGTTGATTTTTTTTGGCTTACACAGTCAATCTGAATTGGCTCTTTATGGAAAACCAAAGTTAACAGAAGACTGTGGTTTTTTTAAACAAGGACTATCATTAGCAGAATGAAATGGAGTCATATCCAGGGACACATGAATTCCCTTGTATTTCAGCTGGGATTGAAAAAGAAGAGTGAAGAACAATACATATGTCACTTGTTTTTGACATTGAGCAGTAAAACAGAGAAAATCGGGATTAAAAACACAAGTTTCAGGTTCTATAATTTTACAACATAGAGAAAAGCAATGAATATTCATCTTTCGACCTATTGCAAATGAAACGGCAGACAGTACAGATCCAATTTCCCAGATTCCTGCTCTGTTCTGAACAGAGGAGATTTCAGATACGTCTCTGTCCTTTCCCTGAATGACGTCCACACCCTCTGTGCTTCTATAGTTCTGTCGTACTCAATAGAGAAACACACGGCCCACACTCATGGTGAACAGAACTATTATTTAATGGAATCTTTCCACTGTGAAAAAAGTATTTCAATTGGCTTAAAATAATACTAAATGCCGAAAGCCAAGTACGCGACCTCTGGCCCTGCTGGTGTTTAAGATATCATGCTCTTCATACTTTCTGGTGAGAGTCTCAGGCCTGTCTCTGAAGAGGGGCCAAATGTAAATAAATTCATAGTGTTTAGATCAGGGTTTTGCCAATGTATATTATGTCTCATGCAAGCCCTTATTATATAACTTCCTTCTTTGGGTTTTGCAGAGTTCTTGTTTGTTGACATTCAGGGTGTGTCTTGAAAGTATATTTTTGATTTATCCTGCTCACCTAGGCAGCGTGCCCTGGACATTTGGGGATCTGGTTTATACTTCGTGGTTTATTTTTTGTGGTTGTATATTTCCTACGTTTTGTTCATGTGCCCTGAGACTTCTTAGGAAAAGCTTGACAGCTCATATTTATAAATCAATAAATAAGTAAGTAATACATCACGGATCAAAGGCCACAGCAGCAGAACTGTAGAGAGAATTATATTGTCCTAGGCACTTATGTACTTATAATGATGATATCCTTGGACTGAAGGCCTAACACATTTTTCATTGGAACTATTAGATTCCATATAAGATCAACAATTACAAACACTCCAGTCAAGATGATTAAAATTTAACGGGCTTCTTTTACAGGCTCAGTGTTTAGTATTAGCCTTTCCTCCTCTTTAGCCTAACTTCTTTCTGTATTTCAGAATTCTCTTGTTTGACTTCCAAAAGCTACCCTGTTAATACCTCTTCTGCCCAGAGGCATAATTGAAGAAGAATGAAACTTGGAATTCCTGAGTCTTTAATGAGCCTCCCAGGAGCCAGGTTCCGCTTAGGAAATCCAACCAGGAGCAAGCCTGCCCAGCACTCCACAAGGTCCAGGTCAAACTTGAGAACCTCTCATTCAAAAGGGATGTTACCTCCTGTCAAATCCACTAGATTCCCTGTGGGAAGAGAAGAGGAGCTTGAGAAGGGAGAGTCTCAGGAGCTGTAATCCAGAATGTACCCTTTGTATTCTTGGCTAGTTACCTGCCCAGTTTAGCACTGTCCCTGGTCCCCCAGCACACTTTCTGGCACAGAGGAATCATACAGTATTAGTCAAATTCATGAATGCATAAGTGCAAATTTTAAAAGTAGCTAGACAAGCCAACAATAGCTTAGGTAATCTTAATTTTTTTTTTTAAGGAGAGAGTGAGAAAGAAAGAATGAATCAATTTTATTTTTAGTTTTTCATCTGACCTTTGTTTCTCCAACACTTAGTTGTGTATGTGGTGCTGGGGTTTGAACCCGGGTCCTCATGCATGCCAGGCACCCACTCCAACTGTTGAGCCACTACTCCAGCCTGGTAATTTTAAATTTGTAACTTATAATGATTTTGCCTATATTTCACAGCCAAGCCAAGGGGTTCTTTTATGAATAAAGGAAAAGTAAATATAGAGAGGTAGAGGGAAATTAAGCAAGGCAAAGGCCAAAGAGAGAAGAAACAAAGTTATAGCATTTATTCTGACAACGTGATTTTAGTTTTCTTCTAAATTGTCTTGGCATTTTTTCCTACTTTATAGTAAATAGTAATGGATAGGTATAAGCAAAATTAAGGTCATTGAAATTTGTTCTAAAGCCATCATCATAACCTTTCCTTCAATCACTTTATTCCTGAAGAATAGTAGCAGCAATAAAAATAGCTCACCTTTTAAAGGCTTACTCTGTGTCAGACCAAGCTAAGGGCACTAAATGCACTACTGCACTGAATCCTAGCCCTGTAAAGCAGATGCCTTGATTTCTTTCAGTCTGCATATGGATGAGGAGGCTTAAAGGAGTTAAGTTCTTTTGCCCAAGCCTGTACAGCATGCATGCGGCAGCTTGAACCCCAGGAGGTCTTGCCTCACCCCCTCTTCTGGAGTAGCGAGTGTCCTCAAAGTATCCTTTTGGTGCCCACACTTTCACTACAATGTTCCCTGGGCTCCTCTGAAGTCTCAAGAGTCCTACAACATAACTGGCTGGGTGATATAGACTGAATATTTGCATTATTTCCAGAATTAGCATGTTGAAATCCTAACCCCCAGTGTTAGTGTACTGGTTTGCCTTTGGAAGGTGATTATGATATGAGGGTGGACCCTCATGCTGGGATTGATGCCCCTCTAGAGGACCCTCCAAAGAGTTCTTGTCCTCTCCACCAGGTGAGGACACAGAGAGAAGGTGGCTGTCTAGAAATCAGGAGACAAGCCCTCACCCAGCCCTGAAAATACCTTGATCTTGGTCTTCCCAGCCCCTTACACTATTGTTTATAAACCACTAGACTATGGGTTTCTGCTATAGCAGCTCCAGTGGACAAAGGCAATGGGCTTTTATAATCTTATACCCTTTAAAACTTGTCTATGCTCTTCAGGGCCCTACTCTCAGGAATAGATTCTTGCTAATGGGTTAAGAGCTGATAATGAGTAAATTTGTAATTATTCCAAGGAAATTCATATATACATTTAACAGAGGCTCTCTTAAGACTGCTTGGTCGAAGGGAATGATTACACTATTGAGAAGTTCAGATCATTGGCAAATCTTTGGGGCAGGGACATTAAAAATTTTGGTCCAGGCTGACTTTTCATTGCCTTTCACATCACATTTTTAAAAAAGTAGATATCTTTTTGGCTTATGCTCTGGGAAGATGTGACAAGGGAGAAAGTGTTGAATGTTCCTTTATTATTTATAAGTAATTCTAGTCAGGCTCATTCATATGTATGTACTCATTTCCCCTTTTGGCTATGAGAGCACCTAGGAAAGTTTTGGCCTGTGTCCCTTGGGGTTTCTTGGGAAACAGGGCAGTTTGAAGGAAGGGAGACTGCTTGCATTGTTTGGATTGACAGTTGTGCTGAAGCAGCAAGCAACTGAGTTTCTAGCAGGTGTGTACATCCAGAACTATTGTCCAAGTTCCTTATCTAGTGGTATTGTTTGTTTTGGTGTATGTGTGTGGATAGAGAAGAAGAGAGGGGAAAGAGGGAGAGAGGAGGAGGCACACACACACACACACACACACATACACGCACTCACACAGAGGGAATTTAAAAATAGGCATTTTTTTTTCATTTTAGAACTGTTTACAACTATACCTTTATGAGATATATTGGAAATAAGAATTTGAATCTTGAATTAATTGATTTCAATTTTAACTGTATACTTAGTTCAATTGTCATGAGAAGCTGAGAAAAACATTAATGGTAGAAAGAGCTGTGGCCTCACAGCTGAAGCCTGGGTTTTTGGATCCACCTTCCTGTTACCTATCTGTGAGAACTTGGGTAAGTTAATTCACTTCTCTAATACTCATCTAGGGTAACTCTTTCTGTTTGGATATTCTGCACTTCTATGATAAATAATCTAAATATCTGTCATTTGTCATCTTTTACTTCAAGAAACTTGCTAGCCCTCTTAGGTTGGGTTTCCCAGTTGAAGACCCATAGACAAAGCTTCCTAGGCCAGTGATTATTTTGGTTTTTTTTGGTTTTAGGAATTGAACCCAGGGGTACTTTACCATTTAGTTACAACTCCAACCCTTTTACTTCTTTTTTACTTTGAGACCTGGTCTTGCTAAGTTGCTTAGGGCCTTGCTAAATTGTAGAGGCTGGCCTCAAACTTGGGATCCTCCTCTCTTAGTCTTCCAAGTGGATTACAGTTGTGTGACATCATGCTTGGCTTAGGCCAGTGAGAGAGAGGGACACAGAGAGAGAGATAATCAATTTTTATTTAGTTTTTCATGTGGCTTTTGTTGCTCTGACACTTCATTTTATACGTGGTGCTTGGGTTTGAACCTGCATCCTCATGCATGCCAGGCAAGTGCCGTAACCACTGAGCCATCACTCCAGCCCAGGCCAGTGATTTTTAAAGGAAGTGTCACAGGGAAGACCTGTGAATGAATGAAAGAGAAGGGTAAAAGAAATCAAGCCAAGGTGTGCCTCAGGCAAAGTCCCGCAGAACCGCAGAACCGATTTAGCCTCCTGGCTGGGAGTTCCAGTGTTTGTTGTGCCTGAGCTTTGATGATGAGAGTCAAGGGAGCTGGAGTCTTCACCTCTACACTATTAAAGTCACTTTATCTCCCCTGCTGCTCAGCCCATCAATTTCCTGAACTTTTGGTTTCTCTCCTGCACGCCAGCAGAGAGACTCCAGCAGCCTGAGGGCAGTTGTACCAAGAAATGTAGGTGCTGCTTTTGGAAGTGAAAGTGTACCCAAGGAGGAGCAGTGCAGAAAGAGTTAGAGATTGGAGGAGATCTGGGTGGAGCGCCATTCTGTTCCATCCTCCCATACGCTGTGAGAAGACTTGCGTGACAGGACTAAGCCACTCTCAACCCTGAATACACATGGACAGCAGCCATTTGAGGATAAATACCATTGTCAAACCAAACCCATGCTATCCTAAAGTCTGTTTGCAAAGCTTCAGGAAACATGGGAAAGGCACCAACAATACCTGCCACTATGCAGAACTCTGATCCCTGTTTAGGCAGGATAACATTTATTTTTTTTTTCATATTACTTAAAAGAGACAACATTGGGGAAAAAGTTGTCTGATATTTTTGTGTAGTGTTCAGAATCTTAAAAAAATATTCTAAGAGGTAATGATATGAAGTGTAAAAAACAAATTAACAAAATGGTAACTGGGGGAATCTATGCAAACCCAAATGTTCTTTAAAGCAAATATATTTATGTTCAATTCTCAGGCAATGCTTTAATTCCTTCCTCAGACATACTTATTTTTTTAATGAGCCACTTTATTTTCTTTCAAAACACCTACATACTTAAAATGTTTTCCTTATGAATCAATTTTTTATTTGACAGAAGTGAAGATACTTGTGCCCATAAAAAATGCCATGTGTTTTTGAAGTGTTAGAAAAAACAGCTCTTTGGCACTAAACAAAGCTGAGGCAGGAACGTAGGGGAGCAGCTGCGGAATGACAGGAAAAATGTAAGATAATGAGCCATGTGAGAGAATGTATAATTTAATGTGGGGCCTTGAAGCAAATGGGGGGAGGAGAGACATAAATGAGAAAACAGTTAAAAATAGTGACCAAAATGACTTTAAATCCAATAAAACAGAAAATGAATCAATTAGTGCTTGAACGTTGGAGGAGGCATGATGTTGTGAAAGAATCTGGAAAAGGCTGACAGATTTTTAGTCTATGAATTTAAATTCATAGGACCAACAATTTCTTTGCCTAGAAAAATTTATATGCAGCTTTTTCTTCTCATACTAGTTTACAAAATGACTTCCTTTCTTTTCCACTTTCTGAGATGTGAAGCAATCTGTTATAAAAGCCTCAGTTTTCAGTTTTCTGAAAACATTCCCCAAGATGTATGGCAAAATGTGTTCAAGTTTTAGGAAATTCTTGTAGCTCCTGCTAAACTGTGGATCTCTCTGCATATGGATATTAGAGGGGCCTCTTAGGAGGTGACCCGACGTTGGCTCTTAGTGACTGGTTGAAGGAATTCTGGGCAATGAAGGCAGGTAGCATGTGGCCCTCTCTGATGTCTTCTTACTTCTTCCTGGCTTTTAATTATATTATCCATGTTCCTGTACAGTAGATCCTATAACAATAACACCCAGAGCTTTCCGGGGAGTGCTCATCCCATGGGAAGTATGGAAAGCTTTTAAGAACCTGAGAGCTTTGAAGAACAGCCTGGCTAGCTTCCTTCCTGGAAGGGCTTATGTGAAGCTTGCCTCCATGGAAATGGGGACCTGGATGACTTCTAGCAACTCTTCATCTTTGTTGAAAAATGCTTAAACTCTTCAACTTACAAGGTGGGGTTATGTCCCAACCAACCTATTGCAAGTTGAAAATGACTGGGAGCTGAGACTTCTTTTGTATTTGTATTTTTTTAAATTTTTTACTAAGTAGTTGAGTTATTGTACAACCAAAAATGCATATAAAGTAACAGCATGATAGGCATATGTTCTTAAATCAGAATAACCCCCCATGGCCCACACCCCAGTCTCTTGATTCTTCTATATTCACCCCTATAAGTGATATAAATTGTGAATTTTGGACAATTAAATGATTGCATAAGTATTATTGGATTTGAGCTGAGACTTCTAACTGCTGCCCAACATTATCAGAAAGTATGGGACCCACACATGGCTAGTTCAGGAGAAGATCAAAATCTAAAGTATGCTTCTATTGAGTGCATATCATCTTCTTACCATTGTAAAGTTGAAAAATCATAAGCCAAAGTATCTGAAGTGAGGGACTGGTTAGTATGGCCTCCGTAAGAAGTACTTGATCAGTGCTGGTTGAATACATAAAGGGATAAAATACTATGAAAGTCAGATTCATGCACAATGCCTCCAAAATGACATTTTGACCTGAAAATTTTAAGACAGTAAGAAATCTTTTTTTTTTAACTAAAATTCTAGTTTAACAGCATCTTTTTTATTTTTGCTGTTTGATTTTTTCTTTTTCAAAGTTCTAACCATCTGATAATAGATGTGCTTCTAGTGGGTTAACTTTGCAATATTCCTCCAAATTGATGGTATGTGTAACAGCAGATCAATTTAGCACTGTGGAAGCACGGTAGATAGCATTTCTTTTAAAAAGAACTTTGTGACCTGTTTTGGTCTTCAACTCCTATCCATTTATATTAAGGTAATAGCTTTTTTTCTATTTTAAAGAGTGACAGAGTGAGAGAAAGAGAAAGAGAGAATCAATTTTAACTATTTTCTTCACCTGGCCTTTGTTTTTCCAACACTTCGTTGTGTATGTGGTGCTGGAGTTCAAGCCTGGGTCCTCATGCTTGCCAGGCAAGTGCTCCAAATGCTCCAGCCCTAAGACAATAGTTTTAAAATAGTTCTATGAACCCACAGCCTTAGAGGCACCTTAAATGTTTTTAAAATTCATATTCCTGAGCTCCCCCAAAACCAATGAAATAGAATTAAAGGGTTTGGTCCCTTAAATCTGCCCTTTTCTGTGCTTGCAAGGTAATTCCTATAAATAGGAAAAGTTAAGAACCACTGGCCTGAAGTGGTCCTTCACAGTGTATTTTTATAATGAATTTATACGAAAGCATTAGTGACTTAATTTTTCACCCATCCTATTTGGTGTGCTTTAAAAACTGGCTTTCAAGGGCTGGGGAGGTAGTTCAGTGGTAGAGTGCTTGCCTAGCATGTGTGAGGCCCTGGGTTCCATCCTCAGGACTGAAAAAAATAAAATAAAATAAAAATAAAAACCAACCTGCTACGAATAGAAAGTTTAGCTTAAATGACTGATTCCCCATTGGTGGACTTCTGACCACTGTGACAAAGAGGTTATTTGTGGCCACCTTCACATCATCAGTGGAATTCGCAATTACATTTACCTACCCATCAGGTAACTCTTCTGAAGTCACTAAGTGGAAGGTCCCTGGAAGCACGAGTCTGGATGAGGGTGAGGCAAAACCAGCAGCAATCTTTTGTCTCTTACTATTGCTTTAAATGTTTTTTGATTAGGAAAAATTCTTTCCCTGCTCCAGAATAAAACTTGCACATTTCCATGACTTTTTTGGTCCTTTAAGTTACAAAAATGCAGTCTCAATGGAGTCATTTATAGTGTCTAGTTTTGTGTCATAATCAAAACTTAGAACTTGAATAAAAATGAAATCTTTCCTTTTTCCCAGCCAGGGCTGACTGACTGCCCACAGTGGCCTTTCTCTTCTCTCACCCCATGTGGCATTTCTTTTCCTCCCTGAGCTTTGGTTTTTATTTCTTGTCCTGCCAGGACTGAGCGATGAGGCCGCTGGAGAGGTGTGACGGATAGGAAGGTTCTTCCTCGGCTGGCATGCCCTCAGGATGGCTGGGTACTCCTCTCTGCGCTGCTTTGGAGGCTGCCATGGGGCTCAACTGCCTGACTGGTGGCACGAGTGCCGAGTCCCTCAGTCCATGGTTTCCTCTTCTGCCTCTCTTTCCCCCTCCCTCCTTCCTTTATTTTGTTGTATCTCTCTGTGCAGATTTGCTACCTGCAAGATGAACCTCCTTAGGCAGTATTATAAAGGGCCTTCTGTTGGTGTCAACATGGATACCTCTCCTATCTCAACAAACCCTGGGAATGCAGAAGGACTTCAGTACAGCTACACCCTCCCCTGTGGTTTGGACTAGCCATGTGTAACAAATGGCTCACACGGTATCTTTAAATGACAAGGATTCATTTTTCTCTTATGGTCCTCCGGGTCCTCTGGGTTGGTTGGGAGTTTTGCCTGGGCTCACTTGTGAGCTGCATTCAGTTGGAGGGTTGGCTGGCCAGAGGATCTAAGAGATTGTAATTCATACATCTGTCACTTAGTGCTCTTTCCTCCCCTGTCCTGTGTCTTTTGGCTTCCAGTAGGTGAGGTTCACTTCCTGTGTGAACCTCTCTTGGTTCAGTGTCCCAAGAGACCATAGTGGAAGTTGCAAGGTTTCTTAAGACCCAGGTGTTTAAGTCCTATAATATCACCATCATCAAATTTCACTGGCCAAAGCAAGACTGAAGGTCAGCTCAGCCCAGAGTCAAGAGGTGAGGAAGTGGGCTCTGTGTTTTTGTGAAAGGTGAAAATATCTCGATGTGCAAGAACTTGAATCCCATGCTAAGAGGGATCTGTGGTCATATTTTGTAATGTACCACACTGGCTTTTTAGAACGTTTCAGATTCTTGTCAAACACCAGTCTACTGTATGTTAGTTTGCATATAAAATGTCCCTCAAAGTCCCAAATATTAAAGGCTGTGTCCCCACCGTGGCATTATTGGAAGTGCTGGAAACTTTAAGCACCATGTCTGCATGAGAGCAGAAGAGAGATCCTGAGCATGGAAGAAACTGCCTCACATGGGGCAGGCAAGACGAGGAATACAAAAGCACGTAGAGCAGCTCATTCCTACGGAACCTTTGTTTATCAACACCCCATCGTTTCTGACATCCTTCTACACAAACCATCAATGTGTGTGAGGTCTTTAAGAATCAGGTAACCTATTTGTGGATGACTCTTGTAAATTCTTTAAAAAATATTCCTTATGTGGCTTCATATCTCCCTTCAAATGTAATACTTCCTGCATTTGGTGTGTTAGCCAAAACTTGATTAACATTTAAAGATATTTTCTTATAATTTATTTGAACAAAGGTATCCAAAGAGAACCTCTCTCACTTTTGAGTAAACAACTTCTCGTGCAGCTGTGGAGCCCTGTGGGCCGGGCTCCGACGCTCAGATTTGCCACTTCTTCCTACATAATCAGCTCTGCACCAGGACTTACAAGACATAGCTCATGGGAGGGTTCAGCACCCTGAAAATCCCTCTCCTCTTTGTCAGTGATTTCTCCACAGTGCCCATGTGACATAGATCTTGGCAATTACATTTCAGATGAAGTCATCTTGGGGTTTCGAAGAAAGCACTAGAGGAAGAAGCCTCTTTCCTTTGACTGTCTTTCCACCATTTCCTGATTCAGACGCTATTATGTAAAGACCTGATATCCAGATTTAGGTAGTCATCTCAAGACCAAGAGGGAAGGGCTTAAGGGCAAAAGCCTCATTCTTTGAAGAGCAGAAATGTGGGACTGGAAGAAGATCCTGATGAGCCACTGAACTAAACTGGAAATGCCACTTCCAGAATTCTTACATGAGAAAGTAAAATGTTTTTATTTTGTTACTGATGATTGAGAATTTTACTTCTTGCCCCAAATATCTTGATAAAGTGAACATTGTAGGTTGGTTAGGGATTACAACCTGAATTTTGCAGATGAATTTTTAAAAATAAGTAAAATAATACTAAGAGTATTAAGTAAGCTGATGAAGGCATGCTGTTAGCATATACAAGCCCAGAGACGCTTACTTCTAACTTCCAAAATACATTTCCAGTCAGCAAACATTTATGGAGCACCTACTAGATACAAGTTCCTGAAAAGCATGTTCTTCATGCCTTGTGCTCTTGAGGTCTCTTCCCTTTGTCCTTTTTAGCACGTTGCCTATGTGAGTTTTCATAACCCTTTCGATAAATGCTTGTAATACACACATTTTAAATCATATTTTTGTAACTAAAAATTGGGATATATGTTCTGAAAGGATGATCTTGGGAAAGTTGCTTGAATTTTCTGTGCCTCAGTTTCCTCTGATTATTATTAAATGGGGATAATAATAGCCCCTATTTTATTTCTTTTTATGATGATCAAAAAAGGTATGGGCATTCAGAACAGTGACTGATATATGGCAAATTCTCAAGGAGCAGTAGCAAGCATTGTGTAAGAAATGGGTTCTGGTTTGGTTCAACAAATGAAAATTTAGTTGTAATTGCGATATATTTTTCAGTGACTTTTTATGTTGGAATTAATCTCTTAAAAAGCAATTTTCCTCTTTATTCATTTTAGAAGAATTTTTAAAGATTATCTTTCTACTTTATATCCTGAAAAGAGAACCTTATCATATCAGATAGAAAACCTATTGTTTGAAAAATAATAAATTAAACATAACCCAGCTGCACTGGGCTAATAAACATGGAAAAGGGCTATAACGGAAACTAAATTTGCCTAGTGATTTCAAGGGAGTATTTGAATATGGGAGTCAAATTTCTGGTGGGTGATCTAGAGGAGTTGGTGAGAGATCCAAGACTCTTCACTTTAAGGAAGGATGTTATCTCCCAGGGATTAATGATACATTTTACTTAATTACAGAAAGGGAAAGGTTGAATAGCTGTCTTAGTTTAGCTGGGATAGGTGTCCTTGAATGAGAGTCATAGTTTTGGGGACAATCCTTAGTGTAGTACGGTTAGTAGATATTCTTATAGTTTTTTCCTTGGGCTGAGGGCTTGGGGGATGGGTGGGGCACTTGGTGACCACGGTGGGGCAGAACTCCTTCTTGAATCAGTAAAAAACTGCTGCCGAGCTATCACCTGTGAGAAAGACCCCTCCTAATGCCAGGCAGGGGTTGTTGATCCATGTTTCTAATAGTAGAAGGTCTTGATTGGGAATTCTGGGCAGTGGTTTCTGTAATTCCATCCTGAAAATGACTCATTTGGCAATCTCAACAGAAAGCCATAAATATTGAGCTTGTTTCCGAGGCCCTCAGCACTGTGTTAAAAGGGGTCTGACCTAGTGTAAGGGCTTGGGGATTCTATCCAAGACTTTGTCACCTACTGAGATGGGTGGCAGAAGGAATTTTGGAGGGGATGTGGGAAGGAGGAAGGAGAAGAAGCTAACTCACACTCCTGAAAGTCTTGAGAAATAACAATGAGATAAATTCAGGAGGAAAGGGAGAGACTAATTTTGTGTGATCAAAGAGACAGGCTCCAAACAACTGCATCCCCAGAAATTTGAAAATATTTATGTCAGTACCTGATGTTTGTTTGAGGTGGCCAAATTGCAAATAACAGGTAAGTGGCCCCTGGATCTCTCTCCTCTGTTTTATCTCACAAACCTCTTCCTTGCTGCATCCAGCTTGGCCTTGCAGTGAGACAGACGCTCCATCCAGCCCCAGAACCTTCTGTACAGCTGCCTTCTGGCTTGTCTTCACCATCTGGCAAGGTTCTCATTTGGGCTGCTGACCTTTTGTGTTTTCCACTGGGCACCAGAAGCCCCTTTGATGAGTTAGTCCTTCAGGTAGCCCTGCTGAGTAATGGCTGGTGCCTGAGCTCTCATATCTTCCTCATCTCTGGCCCTGAATAAGTAGTAGGTAGCCTCATGTAGGGAAAACAAGGTGACCAAGTGAAAAGAATACAGGCATTCAATCTATAGTCTGGGCTTTTGTGTCACTTAATCCCATGTGATTTGGGTCCTTATTCCTCTGAGCTAAGTTTCCACAGCTGTCTAGTAGAGTTCTGCTGACCTAGTAAGATTGTGAGAAAGCTCCTACGTAAATGTTAGTAAGATAATGTCTATGAATCCTGCTTTAAGATTGTGTTGTTGGGTTGGGATTAGTTCCCTAAATCCTGATGAAGGAGGACTGAATTCCTCTGAAAGGTGATTTGGAGTCTTTGGAACAAGAACACAAGCCAAACTGAGTCTGTCTAGGAGACTCTTTTTTTCCCCCAGTTCCTACTCAGGGCCAGAGGCTGGCCTCCATTGGCAGTAAGAGTAGAAGGTGGGATTGGGTCCAGAGAGGGATGTTTGGGAACCCATGTGGATGAGGTTCCAGGAAGATGGATGAAAACAACCTCAGGCGTCCAGAGCCTGACTCTATCTGCCACTGGGTCCTGAACATGGGTGTGTGTGTGTGTGTGTGTGTGCCTGGTGTTGAAGGCCAGATGCCAAGCAAATATTGAGTTTGCCAACTATGCATAGGATGCTTTAAATGGAGAAGCTCAGCAAGAGTTCTTTTGGAACTATCCAAATGCCAGAAAAATCCTTCTTGCTCTCTCCATTGTTGGGACAAAGGAGAAGCTACACATCTTATAGGAAGAAATTACTGGAAAGTAGAAGTGTATTTCGGGAATCAAGAAAGTTGAAATAGGCTTCAACCTCAGCATTGGTCTTTGAGTGGGAGTGTACTGTGCCAACCCCCAAAGAACTTGACCCAGAGGTTTTGAATGGGGACTTGGGAGACAAAGAAGCAGGAATTTATGTAAGATCAGGCTCCCTAAAAATAGATTCCGAGGTAGAGAGATTTATTGGGAGCATTCTGAGGAATGGTATTTGTAAAGGAGTAGAGAAAATAGGATGGGGAAAAGTGGAGAGATAAATTGTAGTGTGGTGTCAACAAAGGCTTGGAGTACCCTTGAGGAACGGGGGCCCAGTTTTGAGGAAGAATTTGATGCAGGGTGTACAAGGAGGGAATATGACCTTGGGTGAAGCAGCATCCTTTGGCTGAAGGCAATTATCAGGGAGGAACCCAGTTCTGAGTCAAAGTCATCCAACATTCTTCATAGCTAGAAGAATGAGCAACTTGATCTTAAGGGGGAGATCTAGGTGGTCAGGGTAGTATCTCCTACATCTACTACTCTTGTCTTTTGCCCAACCCTTGAGAACATACTAGGCTTCAGGAACTCAGTCCAGTCTGCCTTAAACCATTCAAATTCTTGTGCAATTGTTGATTTGAAAAATGCTCCTTATATTTTTGCCTACAAGGTCCTGGGTACTTGTCCTATCTGTCATTAACTAGTGTCTTCTATTTCAGGAGCACATTCTTCCCAAGGACTGGTCTCCAGGTACTTTATGGATCCCTCAGCTAGCCCCCAATCAAAGGAAACCGTGAGAACTTGACGATAACTAAGCTATACCAACTGTTTTCCCTACCCATTACTCTTAGTTCCAGGCATATGCACCAATAGAGGGAGCATAGGCAACCTTGTCCTACCTGCAATTACAAAAATTTCATCACTACTTTTTGAGGGGCCCCCATTACTTATTAAAATGAAGACTCTTGGCCCTTTATGTGGTCTTGGGCCGCATTTACAAGATGGTCAAAATTTTATCACATTATCTTAAAAAGGTTTGGATTTAAAGTCTTAGCTCCAATTCTTTCTCTTTCAGTTGTCACAATAATAATCAATAAATGCAACATACAACACACTTTGTCTCTGAGGATATTAAAATTATTTTGTTTTAAGGATCTGATAAAAAAATTTTCTGAGTATTTACTATATGCCCTATATTAACCACTTTCCATGTATTTTTTTTCCCATCCAGGCACTAGCTCTATCAGTTGGATGTAATTCTACCTCAATTCTATATGTGATGATATTGAGACATAGAAATAAGGGGCTTTGATCAATACCATGAAACTTCTAAGTGGCAGAGCTGTGGTTGGAACCCAGGTAGTGGAAAGCTTGAGAACTTACCTTCTACAAGCACACTAGTGACCACCCGTCCAGTTGTCAACCCCAACGTGCTAAAATGCAGTACGTGAGATCTAGACGATAGAATGCTCTTACACTTCAGGAAATTAAAAACAAGGAAATAAATGAGTTTTCAAAATAGTTCCTAGGATTAGTGTTTAAAGGTTGTTTATACATCAACCGCTTTTTATTTCCAGCATAGTCTGATATCACAAGTGGACTGTTTGTCAGGGCAGATTCTCCATCTGAGGCAGATTAGACAGTCCCAACAGTAAGAACCTTTAAATCAAGAAAATTTACTCTAAATGGTCCCAACATACCCCAAAGCCAGAAAAGTTCACAGCTCTACATTTAAAATGTTAGAAAAAGATCATATTGCAGCAGCTGCTTATGTGGATTACCTAGTCTAGCCATTCGTTTAAAGCTTAAAAAAAAAAAAAACCTGTCTGAGTTGTAGAAAGAAAAAAAAGAGGGGGGGAAACAAATCTTCAAACGATCAAGTTGGTGCTTGTTGATGGAGCTGTGATTTTCCATTTGTTGCCCTAGAAGACTCAGGTGTATCTGAAATAAAGTCAAGATGTTTTCCCAGACTCAGGCAGTGGAAGGATTCTGCTACTATACCTTAGCTCCTTGTGTCCTATGCTGTTTCCTGAACCATGGTTTCCCTTGAAATTGTTTTTAATCTTTGGAATTTTTCACAGTAGATCCAAACCACATTAGGAAATCTCAGTCTGTTGTTTAGCCATTCTATAAACTTCTTTTAATACTTCATAAAGAAACGAGACCAAATGTATTCTGCCTGCAGCCTGTATCTTCTGTGTGAAGACTGGTGACGTTGTGGATACGTATGTGTGTGTGCGCGTGTGTGCATAAGTGTATGTGTGCCTGACCCTTTTAAAATTTAGTGATCTTAAACACTGATAAGTTTTTAATCTTCAAAATATCTAGGCATGGTCTGTAAGCCACAGTATGTTCTTCATTTTACAAGAAAGGAAACAGGCACAATCTTCTACAGACTTTCACAATGTGATTAGGAACCGTGGTGGGATTGTTCAGTTATCAAATTGGATATCTCTTTTTGGGGTCCTATTGTGCCCATTTTTTCTCCATTGTGCTATTTTTAATATCATTGGTTTCTTATCTTTTCTCATTTTTGTGGTCAGTATAAGAAAAATTACAAAAATAGAACCTATAATGGAATATCTCTATGTATGGGTGATATTAAAGACCTGATTTTTGGCACTATAAATTCGGTTTCAATGTAATCATCTAGGCTCAGGTGTAAATTATATACTTCTCTGGGATCTGAGATTTGTTGAGAGAGGAGAGAATGCTAGAGAGTAAGGAATCTGGCCCATGATACAACTCTTTTACCACAAGGAACACAATTGTCAATCTAGTTTGTGGATGTTTATGAAAAGTTATGAATTACCTGTAAAGAATCTGTGAACCTGAAATAGAAAGATGATGTTTCTCATCTCATTGCTTGTAATCTCCAAGTATCCAGACTTCTGTTGTGAAATGTTTTCTCAACATGAAATCCCAGGGTTCTTCATGCATGGAGAGAAATGGCATAAAAATTGATGTCACCTTAAGAAAGGCCAATGAATTCATGGTGTTGCTCCTGGTAGATAAACAAACTGGAAAGAATCAGTGTGATGGATCTCTTGGCTTACCCTTTGCACAGTTTTTGGTGGAGTTTTTGTTTGGCCACATGCAAATTATACCTGAGCTACAATGGGTAAGCACATTAGGGTTGACTTAGCAGGGAGTATGGAAGTAAGCATCTAGTGTCACTTCTCAAGGATGTCATCAAAGAACCAGAACCCTTTTTTTTTATTCTGCCATCTTTAACATATGGCTTTCATTCTCATAGACTTAAGTTTCCCTACCAGTCATCATTTTCAGATTTTAAGGTAAGGGCAACAAAACAAAATAAAATAAACAAACAAAAACCAAAGGCTCTTGTTAGGTTAGTCTATCTCCCTTTAATAATAATAATAATAACAAAAATATTTCTAAAAAGGCTTTCCAGTATTCCACCTAATAGAGTTGCTTTTGCATTTCATTGGCAAGAACTCATTCACATTACTATACCTAGATGTGAGCAGTTGAGAGAGGTAGTTGTTCAAAGTAGTAATTAGCCGTTGTGAATTTTGATATTTGTTAGTATGGGGAAAGTAGAGAATAGTTGTAGGTTGGGAAGCCAAAATTAGAAATATGTTTAAGGCCAATGGGAAGGAAAAGATGCAATTTTTCTTTACAAACACTATACTTGATATATAATTTCTAATGTTCTATCTTTCATGAAGTTTCTCTTTTTCTTCACTGTTTTCTGTGAACCCACCTTGCACTCTGTCCTTGTTTAGAGTGTCATTGGTCTGTTGTATTCATCATAGCTGTTTATATGCCTTTTTTCTTCCTTTAGACTCCAAGCTCCTTAAGGATGGAGGCTTCCTCTTTCATTGGTTTGTAATTTTATTGCTTATCACCATGTCTTGAACACCAGTGGGAACCAAAAAGATTGCATAAAAAATATTAGGACAAAGTAAGGTCAAATCAAACTATCCATTTTTGCCGATGACATGATCCTATATCTGGAAGACCCAGAAAACTCCACCAGAAAAGTGCTAGAGCTAATAAACAGATTTGGCAAAGTATAAGGCTATAAGATCAACAGTCATAAATCAATGGCTTTCCTATACACCAACAATATTAGGGAAGAAGAAGAAATTAGGAAATCAATCCCATTCACAATATCCTCCAAAAGAATAAAATACTTGGGAATTAATCTAACAAGAGAATTAAAAGACCTCTACAAGGAAAATTATTAAACAATGAAAACAGAAATTGCAGAACACCTGAGAAGATGGAAAGATGTACCATGCTCTTGGTTAGGCAGAATTAATATAATTAAAATGACCGTTCTGCGAAAAGCACTGTACAGATTCAATGCACTCCCCATCAAGATGCCAATGTCATTCTTTGCAGATATAGAAAAAGTAATTCTCAA
Organism: Aplodontia rufa; assembly: GCA_004027875.1. Taxonomy (NCBI): domain Eukaryota; kingdom Metazoa; phylum Chordata; class Mammalia; order Rodentia; family Aplodontiidae; genus Aplodontia; species Aplodontia rufa. The sequence goes on along the minus strand of PVKS010005358.1, from coordinate 30,411 downwards.
ATTCATATGGAACAACAAGAAATCCAGAATAGCCAAAACATTACTAAGCACAAAAAAAGAAACAGGTGGTTTTGCAATACCAGATCTAAAATTATACTTTAGAGCTGTAGTATACCAGCATGATACTAGTATCAAAATAGGAATGAAGACCAATGGAATAGAATAGAAGACTCTGAGACAAACCCACAAATCTTTAAACATGTAATCTTTGACATAGGGGGTCAAAATATAACATGGAGGAGAAACAGCCTATTCAACAAATGGTGCTAGCCAAACTGGACTGCCATCTGCAGGAAATTCAAATTAGATCCTTATCTCTCACCTTGCACAAAAATCAAATCTAAATAGATCAAGGAATTAAACCAGCTACTATACAACTTCTAGTAGAAAAATTAGGACCAATACTCTAGCATATTGGAGTTGGCAACAACTTCCTCAACAGGACTCCTAAAGTAAAAGAATTGCAGTAAAAAACAATACATGGGATGCCATTAAATTAAAAAGTTTCTGAACAGCCAAGGAAATAGTCAAAACAGTCAAGAGACAACTACAGAACAGGAGAGAATCATGGTCTGTGATCCCTCTGACAGAGGCCTAATATGTAAAATTTACAAAAAACTCAAAAAACTCAATGATGAAAAAACAAACAATCCCATCAATAAATGGGCCAGAGAGTTAACTAGAAACTTCTCAACAGAGGACACCGAGCAAACCAATGAATACATGAGAAAGTATTCTAAATCACTGGCAATCAGAGAAATTCAAATCAAAACTACATTAAGATTTACCTCATTCTAGTCAGACTGGCAAAGATGAAGAATATAAACAGTAACAAATGCTGGAGGGATTTTGTGGGGAGATAGAAATACTAGCACACTGTTGGTGGAATTGCAGACTGGTCCAGCCACTCTGGAAAGCAATGTGGAAACTCCTCAAAAAATTAGGGTTGGATCCACCGTATGACCCGGCGATCCCTTTTCTGAGTATTTTCCCAGAGGAGTTAGAACCAGCACATTACAGTGACACAGCAAAATCCATGTTCATAGCAACTAAATTTACAATAGCTAAATTATGGAACTGACTAGATGCCCCTCACTGGATGAATGGATTCAAAAGCTCTGGCATATATATACAATGGAATTCTACTCAGCTATTAGAAACAATGATATTGCATCCATTGAAGGTAAATGGATGGCAATAGAAGAAATCATGCTGAGAGAAATTAGCCAAACCCAGAGACTCAAGGGCCGAATGATTTCCCTTATTTGTGGAGGCTGGACCTAAACCCAGGCTTGGGAGTAAGTAAGGTAGACAAACTCATGTATTAGATCCATAGAACAAAAATGCAAAATGTAAATATTTATGAGATATAGTTGCAAGACACTTCATAAGATATTTGAACAAGCTATGCTGCATACCTGTACAAAAATGTAAATGTTTAATGCTATTGTTAAATATTTTGATGAATAACAAGGGATGATAGGAAGGGAGGAGAAGGGGAAATGTTGGAACTAAGATAAAGCAAGGTACATTCCAAGCAGTTTTAAGTGTCATTGTATATACTATAGTCATATATACAAAAAATGTTCTTCATAGGCATAAGAATTATGTCACTGTATTTGGGTTTTTTTTTTTTTTTTTTTTTTAGGAACAATACAGGACCCAGAAGAAAGGCAAGGGATCTGGGGATGGGAGGAGGAAGGTAGAGGGGTGTGAGGGGTGGGGGATATTGAACAAATTGTGTTGCTGAATTGTGTGCATCTAGGAATATGTGAGAACTAATCCCATCATTATGGAAAACTGTAATGCACTAATAAAATTTAAAAAAAAATATTAGGACAAAGTAAATTCTAGTAGATTGTGATCCCTAGCAAGTGGACTCTGAGACTCCAGGGGTCTGTCCACATGCGTCTTCCCCAGACTTCCTTGAATCCAGGCTTCCTTTCTCTTTCCTTCTATGTCCTTGGCCAGTTAGAACCTCCTTCCCCAAACTGTACCAGTTGCCCTGAGATTTAGTATTTTATTTCTACAGAAAGTGGATAACCAGCACAGCCTGGCATTCTGTCCTCTGGAAGGCTTACCCCTCACTTTGAGCAGAGTTATAGCACAGTAATAATTAAATTGGGTCTGCACCACATTGTGGGCTGGCTCATCTGTATATACAACTCATTTTGTTTTCCTCTTGTAAGTTCTGATCAAAAGAGATTGCCACTTCCCCATTGGAGGAGCCAAAAGTGTGAACCAGAGGTGTGTCACACTTTGGTGCTAAAGCATTAGCTGAGGAAGAGGCTTGGGTACAACAGTCGTGGATGTCATGAGGTCTTTACAACATTCAGTCCCTTCTTATGCCTGATCTCTAATGTTCCACTTTTTTTTTGCAATTTTTATTTGAATTGTTGAAATAACTAAGACCTTCAGATCAAATGATCCTGTTGTTGTAAATAAAGTTTTACTGAAACACAGCCACACTCTTTCAATGAATTATTGTCTATAGCTGCGTTCTTTCTGCAACAACAGATTTGAGTAGTTGTGATAGCAGCCCTAAGACTCACAAAAATATCGACTAGGTAGGTAACCTTTTATAAATTAAGTTGCCTCTGACCCCTGGTCAGGGAATTCTGTGCTTTCAAGATTTTTTACTAAATTAACTCATCTCAATCTTTAGGGCTCCACTCTTTCCCAATCAGGTCCTTGACCTTGGCAGGGCAGACCTCTGAGGCTAAGAATTGGGCCTTGTCTGGAGTTGTGCTATTTAGTCAGTAAGTACTGAATTTGATCCTCAGTGTTTTCTGCCCTTTGGCTATAGGAAATGAGAATCTCTCTATAGGCCAGAACATTGTCTTTCACCTTTCACTTATATTGGTGATTAGTCATTGTCAAACTTTCATTTCTTTCTCTAATGCATTGATGGCCCTGGGAACAAACATCCAATTTCATAATCCTTATAATTATTCTTTTCTGTGACTCTTTCAAAAGTCTGAGTTATTTTGTGTGCCAGCGCATTTTCTATTTTTCATAGTCCCAACCCCAGATCACCAATCAAGGCTGGCTTCAAGTATTTATGACCTGTGGAGTTGCACAGGGTCCTGGGCTTAAATGGGTCTTATGCTTGGTTTAGTGTTACACTGCTGTCATCTTGAAATTCTTAATACTTTTATCTTTGGCCTGTTTTGTATCTCAAGTTCAATGAGACAGTGGAGATGTACTCGAGGAAGGGCAAAGAGATATGTGCTCTCCGCATATCTGCAGTTCCTTGCCCTCCAATTAGCATAAAGCATTTGTGATTCTCGTGAACACAGAGCATACACGAACCCCCAGCGTACATGGGAATTACACAGATTGGAAACCTGGTAAAAGATAAACATTATAAGTTTGCAACTGTGTGCTAGAGACCACACTATTTGTTTGAACCAGAACTGCTTCAAATACAGAAATAAAGCAAAGAAAGAAAGAAAGAGAAAAGAAACAAACAAAAAAGCCAGAGAATGCTATCATATAATTTCTTACATGTGTTGCTTCCTTGCTTTAGCCGACTACTTACTGAAAATCGTGATGATGGAAAGACAAAGACAGTATATACTTTTTTTGTTTTTCTTCTAGTCCTTCTTTACTTATCAGTAAGCCAAAAAATGGTGAAGGTACGTTTTCTGCTTTGTAGGTGACACCTTCTCCCTGTTTCCCTATATAGTGGAAGGAGTAAGGTGGGCACTAATCCCATTCATGATGCTCCAGTCTCATGACCCAATTATCTCCCAAAGCCGCATCTTCTAATACCATCACTTGGGGGTTAGGATTTCTATATAAAGTTTGGAGGAACACAAACATTCAGACTCTGCACAGTGACTCTGCATATGAGTTAAATAATCTTATATTTGCACTTAAGGCTGATATTGCACAATATAAAAATGAGTGGTAAGACTCATGCTAATAATTAAAATTTTAAATTGATGACAGTAAATAGAAAAAGCAGAACTCCATGACGAGTCTACAGACTACAGAAGAAAGGAAAAAGCCTTCTAATTTACAAACTTTGGCAGCACTTTTTATTTTTTGTTGTTGTTTTGAACAAAGGGCTCCACATTTTAATTTTTGGGTCCTGCAAATTATGTAGCTGGGTCCTTTCACCACTGAGAAGTTTTTCACAATTGCATCATGTGCTGAGGGTAATCAGTGCAGAGTCCGCCACTGGTCTTCAATGCTGGATGATCCATGAGAGATCCCGCTCCATAATCTTACTCATTTAAACTCTGGCTCCCAGGACAACATCTGGGAAATATTTTAGATTTGGTTCCCTGAGGAGAACTCTCCAAGAAGGAAATTTGCTCATAGGTGCACCTGGTATGTTCTCAGGAATATCTGAGGAAGGTTATGGAAATAAGGACAGAGAGAAGTTGCACTTTAATTTAACTGAGACAGGACCTTTAAATGATCTTATGAGGAGTTTTAGAGCTGAAATGGCCCTCCAGAGTTATTCCAATTGAGGAAAGGGGCCTGAGCCTTTCTCCCCTCACGTTGATCAATCACGGGATGCAAGGGGCTCCCAGGGAGGGGCGTGACTGTTGATGAGTCTTTTTCCAGCTGAGGCAACTCCTGGAGAAGGCTTTGGTTGTATGCAATGGTAGCTAATTCTTGTAAGAGCTAGGGAATGATTGGCTTAGAAGTCTGGATGGCACAAAATCCACTGAATGGGGTCCATCCTCTTTAGCCAGGAACTGGAAAGCATGAACAGATTTCAACAGAAGCACAAGATTTCCTCTCAATCTTCCAGTTTTCAGAAATTCAAACACCATAGAGAAGAAAAGAAAAATACTGCTGTTAGATATACTGTAAACTTATTTCAGTGATAATAAAACCAGAAAAAAAGTCAGTTTTAGTGAAAGAAAACTAGCGCTTAAAAAAACATAATTCCTTCCTTCTTTTTTGGTGCAGGTGTTCAGTCTGAAAATATATTCCGTCCAGTCTTTACTTTTGGAGAAATGTGGACGATAGCAACCTTTCTCTTAAAAAGGGTTAACTGCGTGGCTCTGTTACAATAGGAAGTGTCTCAACTGCATGCTACTACTGTCAAGGACTATAATCCTAAAGTTACAAAATAGCCTGAAGTATATAGTGGAGTTTTAGAATGAAAAATAAAATGCTTCCTCTATGATTGATGAGATTATATATGGGATGGGCTGAGATGGCATGTGAATGTATTTATTGCACGAGTGTGGGTATGTTGGTTGGGGGTAGAGTTGGGGCGGACGGGGTGCACACCTTACAAGTTTGAACTGGGCAAGCTCAAAGGAATCATGCTTGGCCTAGGTCCCACGGTACAAGTTTGTACTGGGCCATGAAAGATGATGCTTGGTTCTGTGTGTGACACCTGGTGTATAGGCTGAAAGGAAGGCATGTCTTGTCAGAGATTTTCCCAGATGCTTTCTGGATCTCTCCACCTTTGTCAGCAGCTCCTTTTAGACATACAAAACATGTGTACCATGCATTGCCTGGGTGTTGTTTTGGGAGTAGCCTGTTAGTTGTTCTTTCTCATTGGTATAATCTTGGATGAAGGGGGAGATTGGCAAGTAAACAGCTCCTTCCCTTCACCCAATCAAGAACTCTATTTCCTGGACTGAAGGGAAAATTCACATTGCTTGGTCAATGAACAGAGTATTTACAAGACTTTGGCAAGGGCCAAGTGCAGGTGCATTTGTGAGTGGTCTCTCTCTCTCTCTCTCTCTTTCTTCCATGCCCAGGAGAGTAGGGTCATAAAGAAAGATCAAACTTTCAGGAGAGTTCACGAAAGTGGAATGCTCCAGACTCAAATAGGAGAGACAGGGTGAACTCAGGTGCCCCTTTGTCTGCCTGCTCCTAATCCAAGTTTGGGTGGTAGTAGAGGGGTGGAAAATATTTAACCCCCAATTACACTTGTGATAAAGGAGCAGTGTATCACTTGTTTTGAACTTGAGACGGACTGGTTCCATATATATAATTAAGCAGAGCATACATTGGCATTAAATGAACTTAAAATAGAGCGAACAAGTTTCACAAAATAGGGAGAATCGTCAGCACGGTATTGCTGATTGTAAAGCACCTGTCTTGGGCTTCATTCTTCTCATCAGGACCACAGCAGATTGTCCATCAGGTGTCCACAAAAAGACAGTACCACCGAATCTACCCCGTCTTTGCTACTTGCAATGCCTACCCAAGTCTGCATTGCCACGGAACTGAAATCCTTACTAAGAGATCAAACCTCTCATCAACATTCCATTGACAAGGACACTGTATCTTCCCCTCGTTGAATACCAACCCCCTCTCACTTTCTAGTTTTTTCAGGACCTAGGAAACATAAAATTGTCAGAGCATTCAAGACACTTTCTCTTTTCCTAAAACAATAATCACATTGTAAACCCCAAGAGTACTGCAATAGGTGTCTTTCTGGTCCTTTATTAATGCCGCTGGTATTTGTCTGTCCTTAAAAGAGCTTTTGGCTCAATATCCTACTCATAGTTTTGGGCTCTAGCTTGCTAGAATTGTTGGGACAAGTAAAACATTTCCCTTTGAGCATTCATTACATAAAAAAAAAAGAAACTCTATTGTATTTCTTAAAAATGACTTGTGACTCATCTCCTTTTTTGGGATAGAGTTATAGCTTAAGATTTGGCCAATGGTATACTTTTTGGTTATGAAATGTAATGCAAATGATCAGAGGCTGAGGGATGCTGAATTTGGTATGGGTTTTATTCAACATTTGCTGCACCTTCAGGATGCTAGTGGAACAGGACAGAAACATTTTAATGAATAAATCTTATTGTTTCTTAGTAGAACTTTTAAAATTCAAGATTGAACTCTGAGTTCCAGGTGAAATTTATTTTGAGAGAGAAAAAAATTGCACATTAGTGCAGAATTATTTTGACTAATATTTTTATTTTTATTTGAAAAAATGAAAATAGTTTTATTGCTTCTTTGTCATTACTAAGTAAACGTATATGTTTAAAGTTTTAAAAATTATATCTGTAAGTAAGGGAAAACCAAATTGTGGATGCTGTCACAAATGTTTCAGAAAAGACAGCGACATATAAGGAAGGAAAGACAAATTATTAATAATATTGCTATTCAGTGATAATTAGCATTAAGGAGTTTCATTTAGAGCCTGACAGTCTGTTCTCCTGGATATGCACACAGATTTATTTTGTCATCATGGGATTAGACCATACATGCTGGTTTGCATTTTTCATTATTCATTAATAAATGAGCTACAACATTCTGTATGTTTTTAGTGGAAAAATAGACTTGTGAAATGTACTCCTCTGTAGGCAGTTTGCTATGGCAAAAGTAGGAGCATTTGTATAACAAATGAATTGTGTATCATTTTATTAGAAATTGTTGGAAAGAATGGATAGACAGGAAGTAACAACTCAAAAATTTTGCTTTGAACTTCTTGATCAATTAGATTGAAAGGAAGTTTCCTGGGACAAAGTGTTTTTGGCTATCATAGAGCCAAGCAACTTGGCTAAAAGGTATCATCGTCTTCTCAGATGTTTTGTGTGGGTTTCCTGGGGACCTGCTAGCCTATCATAGGACATAAAGACCAAATTCCTCTACAAAGATTATTCTGGATCTTCCATCAGAACAGCATATGAAATATATGTGAATCATATTTATTTTGGGGGCTTCCAGCAATCTAAGTCCACAGTATTATTTGCTCCCAGCTTTTTCTCTATCATTTTTCTTTCTCATTGTATATAGAATCAAAAATAAGGCCAAGAATGATGTGGGGAGATTCTAAGTGCATTTTACTTGAAAAGTACTTGGTTTATGTAGTTGAAGTCAAAATTCATTTTTGCCAAATTTTACTCTGCTTTTTAAATTTGTTTGAAGTACGTGTTGTTCATGTAAATAAAAGGAGATTACTCAATGAAATTAGAATCCAGTAAAAACTTACCTGTTGGGGTTTTGTTAAAAAAAAAAAAAAAAAAAAAAGAATGAAGGTGGTAGGGAGCAAACCACAGATGGCCACATTTTTCAAGTTCTGCCAAAGGTGAAAACTCCAAATTTGTTGAAATTTGGCTATTTCCTGAATTTGAACTTGATGATCAAGTGATAGCTGGAGTGAGTCATGATGTGAATGCTAAACAGAACTTAGAGGCTGTGGCTTGTGCTGTCTGACGGCACATGCGCACATGGCCTGCCAAGGTGATACAAAGAAGATACGCACCTTCCACATTTCTGAAATAAAGCTTACAACTTGGAGAGGATAAAGCTCCTGGGAAAATAGTTGAAGGACTCTGAAATGACCAGCAGTTATGGCTTATGCAATCACATGATTCTAAAAGCCTTTTGATACAATCACAGTTCTGGAAATGAAAGAAGGAGGTTAGGTAGTTCATGTCCCTACCCAGTGCAGAGCCGTGACTGAATCGCTGCTGGCCTTACTTCTTGTTGAAGTCGTATGTCTTTAAACAAGAAAATACCTTTCCCCCCCAGTAATTACTAACTTAGGTTTCCTTTCAATTTAGTCACAGTAATTTTGTCTGTTGCAGAACAAAAAAGAGATACTGGATACTGAGAGATTAGGTATCTCATAAAATTAATTTGTAACTGATGAAATTAAGTAGTCAAAGTGATCTGGTAGGATAATAACAAGTTAAAGTACTTATAAGCACACACACATTTGTCCTATCAGTAACAGAACATTATCACAGATGCATTTTCAAAAATCAGTTTCCCAGTAATTATGTTCTTGGAAAATGTGTATAAAAATCTCCTGGAGTATCTTGCCCTACATTCAAATGTGAAAACATTTTTTTATATTTTTCTTATTCACAGAACAACTAATTCTACAGAAAACAAGTAAAATTCATAATTTTTTGTTCAAATTTTCTGATTTTCATATTTCATCATCATCAACAACAATAAACCTTTCATGTTTCCTTCTTCTATTTCTTTTCTTCTTTCTCTCTTTATTTTTTTTAACCAGGCATTGAATCCAAGCATGCTTAACCAGTGAGCAACATCCCCAGACCTTTTTATTCTTTATTTTGAGACAGGGTCTCACTAAGTTGCTTAGGACCTCTCAAGTTGTTGAGGCTGGCTTTGAATTCACTATCCTCCTGTCCTGAGTTGCTGGGATTATAGGTGTGCACCACCATGCCTGAAATTCCTTCTTCTATTTCTGCCTTCAAATTTTCTGGTCACTTGGAATGAATTGGACACTAACTGAAACTCAATGCAGACACTACCCACAAGATTACAACTGGCTTTGTGAATCAAGACAAATATCCAAAGAGTTAAAGACTAAGGCAAAAGTTAAGACTGTTGCAGAGTGCATAACTGATTAACAAATGGGTAGTAAAGGTAATTACTTGAGTTCAAGGGTAGCAAAAGATCAATCAGATCACCTGTATTATACTAGAGAGTCAGAATAGGTACATTTTAGGTTATAATTGAAAACTCATTAACAATCAGTGTGATTTAGCATGACTGGACTCACAGAGGTATGTTTCTTTCCTTGATACTGCATGGAAAAATATAAAGGATCCTTCTGTTTGTTTCTTTTACTGTGCCTCTAAGGGACATAGATGGTAAAAATATAATACAGAATTTGCTTTTATGCTGTGCCTTTGCAGATGATTAACCATGAAATCCATATCTAGTAAAAAATGCAAGCACAAGGTTTTCAACCTTTCGGTGGCAGCCATCTTCAACACACTCCTTCCTCTTGCTTTTATTCTGTCCCATCACATCTTACTACATCTCCTTTGCTTGACATTTTTGGATGTTTCTCCTATTGATAGCTAAGTCCTTGTTCTTGAAGTTGGTGGCGTCTTTAGTTTTCCAAGTTTTAACCCTGGACAGCCTCAAGGGCATGCCTGGGACTGGCTCTTGCTTTTCTAGGTAATGAACTTCCTGTGTTGCTCTGTAAATTTTCCCAGTCTCAGCACCAAGGTAACTGCATTCGGGTTGTTTCTGGGAGGACTAACCGAACCCACATAAGTTAAAATAGAAGAGTATTTCAAATCAGTGCAAGAACATATTCAAATATATACATCCATGAAAAAGATGGGTATGTTCACTATTTTGTGATGATATATTTAGATACAAAATGATCTTTAGAGGGGTGTCTGTGGCTTCATATACAATTTGATGGATTGAAACTTTTCAGAAGCCCCAAAGAGAGCTGCTACAATTGCTCTAAAGTCTAGGTCTTCATAGGCTGATGCTTAGAGAGATGATCTTAGGACTGCAATTCTGATTGGCACTTGGAATAAGTTTGATTCCTTCAAATTCTGCTATGGGTCACCCATGATCTCTTGAGAGATTTTCTAGTTCTCCTGCTACCTTTACCACATGACGAAGGCCTTCGATTTTTGCTCAACTGGGTCATTTTGAAAGAATTTCACACTTACATGTGCTGCTTCATCTCTATCCTTCTGTGCAAGCCAGTGCTAGTGACTTGAAGACCAAGATAAGCCCACATTCAGATGCTACCTTCAAAAAAATTACAGCTGATGCCTGCTTGCAGAACCACTGGTTCCCTTAACTTTTAACAAATCTATAACATGATCTACGTTTGGTCTTCAAACAATGCTTTTTCTTTGAAGTAATAATTCACTCCGTCTCTGACTTCCAAGCCCAGTTGGTGAATGATTCCCAAATGTCTAGCACTCTTTAGAAAACTCTTACCAGGTCCCTTGAACCACTTTGTGTTCTTTAAAGGTGAATTAAAAGCCACAACCAAAATGAAATACAGTCTTGAGAGGAGAAAGTAAAAGTCTTAGAGCAAGAAATGGTTAAAAGCATTAGAGATATATTTGAAAGTTATCACCTGAATGGCAGACTAACTCATCCTGTATGTTCTCAAGGGGTAGAATGAGGACCAACCTTTGAAAACAGAGGAAATATTTCAGTTCTGCACAAGTAAGAAGTGTCTCTGTCACTGAAATTAGAGTGAAGACTGGATCCAAACAGAGGAGAGTGACACTGTCCTCCTGGTGTAGAATGAGATTCCAGGAATACAAAATATGAGCCACAGTTTCCACCTTGAAGAGACTTTGCATCTAGCAAGAGAAACACATGATGGTTGAGACAGACAAACAACTACCAGGCAGCATGATTGGATTGTGACATGCTCCATTATCTGATTTGTTTTCTGTGATGTAAGCTTCTTCTCCAGGGCAGATACCTTGTCTGTTTATTTCTCACCATTGACTCTCCAGCACAAAGTCTATAGGGACTCACTATATTTTTGTGGACTGAACTTATTGAATAATATAAGAGTCTGTTCTGATTGTGATTAATATAGTGGAATAGTAAAGGGGGAAGTTTCAGTTTTCCCTGATAGGATGGGATCTATTTCAAGAGGAGTTCATTCTCTTCCACCTCTAACCTTGGAGCTTGAGTGTGATTTGAAAGGGAGGAGTTCTCAGACAAGGAGACAGAACATCTGAATTTGTTTGAAGGCAAAGAAGTGAAATTGAATTTGTCTGTCCTGAGAGCACAAGCAGTTTCATGGTGTTGGAACATATGCTTTAGGGCAGAGCAGCAGAAGACAAGTCTGCAAAGGTGGTAGGAGACTGAATTGTGAGTTTTAGTGAACAGAGCAACACAATCAGGTTTTCCTTTTAAGAAGAACACTCTAGTAGCTGTGTGGGGGAAAGGGAATGGGAAGGCAGGTGGAATATGATCAAGGTGGGATAAGCAGTATGAGGAGGCAATTGGAATCATCTAGGAAAACAGAAGAGGAATGTCTATAAGGTATATGTATATGGCCATAAACACCAAGGGATGGAGACACATTTGAGAGATATTTAAGGTATGAAGTTTATGGGACTTTGTGACTGATGGGTTGTGGGTGGGGGGTGGAGTTGGCAAGCTGTTCATAGTGAGGAGTAAGAGACTGGCATCCAAGTTAGTGAGTCAGGAAAGCATGACACAGATTGGCAAGGAAGGGAGTAGAGGATTCGGGAGCCTGTAGCTCATTGAGCAGAGGGTGCCAGTAGTAGTATTATGGAAAAATGTCCTGTGCAGAGAGCATAACTGGAAATAGTCAGCACCTACTAGGGGAAGTGAGTGTGGATGAAGTCTCCGACGGACAAGGACAGCATCTAGGAACATGAATGCTGAGGGGTGGAAGCTTTTCATCGGTGAGCATGTGGCACCAAGCAGGGAGGCAATGCTCAGCAGGCACATCGGTGGAGCTGGGCACTGAGACTCCAGATGGGGTGTGCACACAAAGGATGTTTGGTGCTTATTGGTCATATTTGTCATTTTGTACTGGTGAGACATAAATCCAGAGTGATGTCAAGTGGATAAATGGCAGCACTCTCAAAAGATCTTCCACAGGAACCTTCTGAAAGCAACATTTCTATATTTACAAGATACCAAGAGCAGAGATAATGAGATATTAGGGGAAAGGTTCAGATGAAGAATATAAACCTGTCATTCTGTTTTTATCCAATTCCCACATTTTGATTTTAATACAGATACTGACATATTGGGGTTTTTTTTAGTCTGTTTTTTTCTCCAGAGGCATAGGGGTCCCTAAAATTTATATTCTCCCTCTAGGTTTGAGCTAATGACAGTTAGAAACTTTATTAGCTAAGGATGATTTTTTAAATCCGTTTGCACAGGCAAGGAGTGGGGTTAACCTTGGGTGTGCCACTAAAAATGGACATCACCCGATAGGAAGCTGCCTCACTGTGAAACTTCATGTTTCCAAAGGTCTCTCTACTCTACAGGGCATTTCTTACACAAACACAAACACAAACACAAACAAATAATCCAGAAGTACACTGATTTCTCCCCCACCCCCTGCCAGTATATATAAGGCTTTTGGTTCTTCATTGGCTGCTTGGCTGTTCTCCTGAGACATGGTTCTGGACAATACCCAAGCACAAGCTCTGGGCCTGAGGAGGAACATTGTGAAATCAGTAAGAAAGCAACCTCACTGATCCAAGTGAGCAAAATGCTTTTATAGTTGGCGGCTGCTCCAAGTAAAAATGTTTAAAGGGACCTGAGAGTTCCATTTCTCACTTGACTTAGATTTGGTTTAATTTCATTTCCATTGAATTCTAGATGAAGAGCATCACCACAGGCAGAAGCAGAGCTGGGTGGAGCTGTTGCTCACCGTGGCAAAGCTCAGTCATTTCTTTGACACATTCTGTTATTTTGCCATGAACACTGAGTGACCTCAAATAGATTTTTTTTTTCTAAAATTGTAGCACCAAGGGACTTGGAAAGAATGAAACTCATGAGACAGCTCTCTCTTTCTCTCTCTCTTGGCTCCTGAAAAGGTTGCTTCTTAATTGCCCCAAGGCAGATGAAATGATGTTACTGACCCCATTTCTCAGGAATGATAAATGGTTTGCTTCAGCAATAAATGCAAGAATAGATACTGGATAAGAACACTTTCAGAGCTTTAATTTTGCCTTATATGTTTATCGTGAATTCAACTAAAAGCTGCACCAAACTAGGGCTCAAGACATCACTTACTATTTGAATGTTGCAAAGAATTCAGATGTAAAATCACTGAAAATCTCTTTCGCACTTTGAACTTCTTCCTCCTTTCCCCATAGATCCATGTAAACAAAGTATGTTTCTTGCATTGTACCATTTAAATGTGCCAGATTATCAATTTTTCTCCTGAACAATGTTTGGATGCTTTCCTTACAATGTCCTTGTAATATAATTATGATATTTTGAAGGAAATAAGAAGTCATCAGGAAATATTTTTAAAAAATTATTGGCAAATATATCTATTTAATTCTGGAAGGAATCAAGGCTCAGAGCTTAAGAAACAAAAAGGGATAGAAAGAACCACATAGCTTAGAAAAGGTTTATTTATTTACCACTTGCATGAAGCAAATATGAAGTTCTCCACCTCTAAAAACCAATTAAGTAAAATGTCTTTATGGAGCTGATAGTGGTAGAAAGTATTGAGAAGAGCTTTTGTTCTTTGATGTGTTGATTTATACCTCATAATTTTTTTCCAAAAATTTTTTAAGGACACCAAGAGAAAATGTTTGATAATTTCAAAAGGTTTGTTACAGAAAGAAAATCAAAATATAATACTTAGAAATTGCTGCTCTGAACTGGATATGAATGTTTTTAAAAATGGAATAATTAGAAGGGAACTTTATCTATTCATATCTCTCTCTGTCATCTGTCAAACGTTGGTGTTTATTTAACAACTGTTTATTGAGTCTGGTTTTTTTTTTTTTTTACCCAAGGAGATGGTAATGGATGAAACTTTAGTCATTATATGTGGGAGATTAGTTGAGTGGTCTCTACTTTGCTGAGAAACTATAGATTATTGTTTATAGTAAAGGATTAAAGTGTTCTCAAATTCTTTACATCCTTGTTTTAACTCTTCAGGGTTTTCCTGAACTTAACTAGTCATCGAATCATCATAGATACCTGTTAACCATAATGAGTTTCATATCTTTTCCTTGGTTCTTTAATTCAGTGGGCCTGGGAGCTGAGCACGAGCATCTCCAGGTTTATCAAGTATCTAGGTGATTCTGATATTTAGCAAAGTGTAAACACCACATATGAGTGTATGAACTCTTTTGGGGCAGGGATCATATCTTGTTTACCTTGGTGTTTCATCATGTGTTGCATCATGCTGGTCAAATTCAAGATGCTCCATTAATGTCTGTTAAACAGAACAGTAGACATCTTAACAGCCTTTCCAGAAGGACTCATTTCTTGATACAGTTGTAACTTCATTGGGGTCTGAGCCCTTCATCTCTCCATGGTTTTCTCACCATGTCTTAGCATCCTCATGTCATATGGATCAATATCATCAGGCTGAATGGAAAATTAATTACCCAGGAGGAAGGATATTACTCAATGTCTTTTGGACTTGGCTAGAAGATCATTATGTGGCAAATCAGTGTTTACAGGACTGGGTGTAGATTAGTATTAATAATATCATAACTTGCATTTATATAATATCTTTCTCTTAGGACTGAAATCCTTCATCAGATATTATTTAGCAAGTACAATCTATTCATCCCTCTGTAGGTGTGTATGTTGTCTTAGGGATGCCTGACACATGAGTATAGTTGATTGGACCACCAAGAATTTAGTGGCAATGATTCTTCCACCTGGCTGCTGGGCCTGAGGGTGCCTGAAAAAGGTGTGTCCCAACAAGCAAAGGCATCTTCCTTTCAGACAGGTAATAGTTTGACACTTAGTTTATAAGTAGGTGTTACCTTAGCTGGAGGGGTGAAACAGGGCTGGGACAGGCCAAGGGAGGAGGAGTGTCTTGGCAAAGAGGATGTGGTCGATGCTAGAGGCTTGTGACAGACTGACCTGGATCTCAGATTGTATGACAGGAAGAACCTGACCCAGCAGGTCAGAAATGACAATTGGTAGAGAGTGAAATTGAAGATTGGCATGCTGAGGAAGAAACATCCCTGAGGTTACTGGCTGGTTGGTACAATCATGGAGAAAATTGAACTCTGACCTAAAATCCAGTCACCAGACCACATCCTGTAGAGAGAATATTCAACATCCTCAAAGGTCTAATCGGTGAACTTGGCTAGGATGTGACTTGACATATCACTATGTTGTCTGGGCAAGACTAATTGAAAGTTTGTTTTCTGAGAAGTACTTTTTTTTTCATTCTATTGAGCCCTAGATTCTAGAAGGAAAATTCCTGAGGTTATTCATCCCATTGCTTCTTGGAACACATATCTGGAAGAATATTTCTTAGTCAAGATAAATTTCCACAGACAATTATCAAGCTCTGGAGCTTTTCCTGACAAGGCATGTATTTCTATGCTGTTGGTTAGTAATCGATACCAGCTAGAATCAGATAATATTACATAAAATTTCTCTTCATCTGTGGTTTGATTTTGCATATTCTGAGAAGACAAGTATGAATCACAGGTATTTAGCTAGCTAAAAAGTCCCTAGTATCTGCCAATCTCTATAGTAACTTGAAATTTTCCCAGTTGGCCTCTTATCAATGGGCTCTGTAGGCAGGGATGGTAAGTGTTTTACATAGTAGGGAGTTCCAAGGAGTGGTCTATTCCAGTTCCCCACAAATCTATTCTTTCCCCAGATGTAAATCTTATTTAGCATTTACATCGAACTTAACACCATCTTTTTTTCAGAGGTTTCCTGATTTTCCCTCTAGAAACATAAATTTAATGATGTAATCATTGAAAAAAAGTTTTTTTTTTTTTTCTGGAATGGAAAGGGAAGTCTCATTTTTCAGTACAGGCCAAAGTCAAAGTCAATACCCAAGTAACAATTCCATCTTTGATTTTTGACTCAAGTGACTTTGAACAAATTATTTTATTCCTTCTGCTGGTCTCTGATAAACCTGGGAAAAGCCTATTATGGAATCCAGGGAAGCCCCATTTGCTAAACATCTTCTAAGAGGATGGAATTTATTCCTTATCTCAACTCTGTAAGAATAGATATTTTCAGTGCCCTATTACTACAAAAACTTGGAGAAGTTAAATGTTCTTCTAAGATTGTATAGTAAATAGTGGTACTAGGACTTGAATACTTGTCTGCCTAGTTTCAGAACCCAAGAAGCACACATCCTAAAGGGGATGTTGGGGATATGGACAGGAGTCAAAAGATTTGTTTTGGGCTTGGCTTCATAACCAAGTATGTGCAACTAGGAAATTGTATTTTTTCTATTAGCTACCCCCTTATTCAAGTGGTTTGATCTCATTTCATTCCACAGATAGGTTTGTGAGGTAATATTTATAATCCTGGTACCAAGTATTCATCACAATGAGAGACCTAAGGATGTCAAGAGAAACTCAAAGCACAAAATCCAACCATAGAGGGCAGGGACTGAGATGGGTGGCAGAGTCCACCCGTGGAAGGCGGATGTTTAGGGAAAGAGCCAGTTTGTCCTTGCATAAATGACAAAAGAGTGCCCGTTGAATTGGATGTTGATCAGTACCAATGACATATAGCTTGCATTTATGTAATAGCTTCTATTAGAACTTTCTATGAGCAAGTGTAGTCTACTCATTCCCCTGCAGGTACCTAATGGTGTCTTCAGGATGTCTTGCACACCTCTTCTAGAATGTTTGGTGGCTGGGTATGGATGAGAGGCTTGCTCTCCCTGGAACCTTTAAAGAAGAATTTTCAGGTCCCAGTCAGTGGAGTAAAACAGTGAGTTAATGCAGTGGTTAATCCACAGTGGTTAATTTAAGGATTTCCAAGGATGCTTTTTAAGGTTTTTCTAAAGTATTAAAGGTTTTAGGCCTAGTATAAATTGCTCTAGACATTTAAGATTTCACCTTTGAAGAGATATGTAACCTGAAAATATAAACTTTGTATAAAAGTCAATCAGGGAAGTCTCTGTATAAGTTATTTTCTCCAAATAAAAAAGTAATTTCTGTTTCTCATTGTGGAATGTTTTAAAGTTCATTCAAAATAGAATTTGACTGGCAAACATGTGCTTTTCACACAGTTTAGTTTAGTAGGCCCTACATGTCTTCTGAGTATCCCACAGTGGCAGGTGTCTTGAGTAGTCTATTGGAATATTTATAGCTTGGTCTTGGCTCTCTCACTAGTTAGCTGTGTGGTCCTTGCCACTTACCTAACCTCTCTGAATTTCATGGTCATTATTTGTAAATGAGGTGATTGGGCTGTTGGAGATCTTATGGTCTCTGCCATGTCTGAAATTCTGCGATCTTACAATATTACTATCCAAACACCCACAAAACCCACCCTGAGCTAATGGTATCCTTACAGAATTATCATATATCATATTTCCTGTTCTGCTACTAATTCCTTCGTAACTGTTTTCCTATGGTATGACTTCATTAGCTATTAGAGCTCAGGAACTATAACATTATATATAAATCTCTTCATGAGGGACCGAGTGTGTGGTTTCAAGTGTTTTATGAAGCATCAGGCATTGGACTTGTCTGTTAAGCTGTTTAGCACACAAGGAGATGAGGGATACGTGGGCTGTGGGAAGTCGGGGGTAACTTTAATCTTCTTCAAGGATGAACACTTTATTTCCCGATATTTCAGTGTTGTCTGAGTCACGCCTTCGCTCCCTGCTTCTTTCCTTTCGGGCCAGATAAGGAGGCATGTTGTTTTACATAGCAAGGGTGTTGGTGGTGCCTGAAAGGAAAACAATCTGATTTTTGAACAGATTGTTTTTTATGGGTCAGCACTTTTGTGACTATAACAGACCGTGACTGATTAAGACAAATGGTTACTGGATGACTGGAAGGAGAGTTTCGTTCAGTGAGCAACTATAGAGGGTAATAATTCCGGACTTTGAGAGCTGCCAGGAGTCTGAGCCATCGAGCACAAACTCTAGCCATAGAGACCCAGGCTTGGCACAATCAGGTTCATTTTGGACAAATTCTTCTTATGCTGGAACATGTCATATTCTCAGCTAAAGAGGAGGAGGACTGGGACACCCTCATTAGTGACCACTCTGATAAGATGAAAAGGGTGTGGGGACTAAATGCAATGCAGGATCTTGCACTGAGTTTTGGGCTGAAAACAAATGTATAAAAGGACATCATTGGTACAAATGGCACAGCTGGATTATGAACCATTAATTAGAAAATAAAATGATGTAAAAGAGTAAAATGATATCAATGTTAAATGTTTCGACTGACATAATTATATTATGGTCACATAAAGAATGCCATGTCCTTGGGAAGTACACACAGACATATTTAGGAGGAAAAGGCTTTGACGTGCTCCACTGATTCTCAATTCATAAAAATTTATACACATAGAGATAGTAACAGATAAACCAACTTTGCTTGCTACTGTCATATGTTTGATTAAAATAAAAGGTTAGAGGGAGATGGCTTCCTGCTTTTGCAGAATTGGTGGAAAATGTTAACCAGTAATCAGTTCATCGTCTTCCCTTTGGCCAGAACCAACAAGCTGGTGAACTTCTAAACTAGAAATGCAAGGATTTAGCTGAATATAAAAGCCCTTATTGGTACCATGAAACCATAAACCTTTCCCTCGCTCTTTACTCAGCATCACACAACCTATTCTTTTGTATCATTATCCTTTGTCTGGATCAGTCTGGGTAGGAGCTTGAGTTAATCAGTTCCACTCCTTCAGAAAGTCTTTCTAATACCTTGACCTAAGTCAGAAGAAATATGTGTAAAATTTCCCCAGGAATTGGGGAAGACTTCAGTATTTTCAAGTCCTTTTGTTGTTGCATTCTAAAGTCTATAGATTGTATTTCACTGCTCTCCCGCCCTGGCTTAGTTTATCCTTCCTTTTTTTTTTTTTTTTTCACTGTAAAGGGAATGGGAGAACAGACCCAAATCCTAGCTTATGTGAAGCTGTTTCTTGTGGGGAAAGAGTGTGCAATTTCAGCTCCCCGAAGCACCGTGAACAGTATTACACAATCAATAGTGCATGATTTTTTTTTTTTTGCCTTCTGGAGGGTCACAATAGACACATTTCAATCCTGTTTTCCCTAGACTTGTAGAATTTGGGAGTGGGGTAAGGGGAGCATGCATTCATCAGTGGGCTCTTGGAGAGAGGGCAGCACGCTAGGGTCTGCTCCTCTAGCGGGGGTGTTTTCACATGCGGACTTTCATTGCTCCCGGAGTATTAGCAACATAATGCTCTAGTTGCCAGTCTCGCATTCGTAATTCCCACCCAAAGAGCGACCTTTGATCTCATCTGGAGTTCATATTCTGGGAGTCTTGGGGAATAAAGGTCTTTTCTTGCTACTCCATGGCTGTAAAAGCATGTCTGATTTGGGAGCGTCATAGAAACCGCCTGTGAAGTCAGGGGCCACTTTGAAGGAATCTGGTCAGCTGCCGCTCTCCTGAGGAACAGGAGGAGGGTTCAGAGAATGCAGCTCTTCTTGGAAACATAGAGCCACATTAGAGTTGCAAGGCTGGAGGTTAGAAGGATATTTTTGCCTTCGGGGTGTCCCGTCTCAGCCGCTGGGTACTAGTCTGGGCAGGCAATGCTTTAGTTGACACCTTCAGGATGAACAGACAGGGAGAAACTTGTAGTCATTTTTCTTGGCAGAAGCCACAACCCAGCCCTAGTTAATTATGTCTGAGAAGAAGAATAGTGTCTGGGCACCTGCAATTTTCAATTTGGTACCTCATTTTCCAGTGCCAAGTATTCTATCAAGCCATTCACATGCATCTTCACAAAGTCCCTTCCCGGTTTCATGCTGGACAATGGGAACACTGAGTTTATAAACGTCTGTATAATTGTCTCTGTTTACTGAGAACTTCATATGTGCCAGGCCTGATTAAGTGCTGTGCGTGCATCCTGTCATTTAATCTTCATAACAACCCTGTGAAGAAGGAATTCTTATTGCTCCCACTTAGCAGTTGGGAAAACTGGGGCTTAGAGAGTATCTTGCCTCAAATCACATGCCTAAATGATGTGGAACTGGTGTTTGAAATTAAGCCCACCAGGCTGAAGGGCTTAGGGGGTCACATAAAGTCCTATAGACATGTGAGCGTACACACACACTCACACAGGGCATCCTGTGAATTGCACTATGGGCATTATTGATCTTGATTTCATAATCAGACCAAATTTAAGGATATTTGCTCAGAACATTAGATTTGTTAGAGGGAACCCAAAATAAAGATAACTATCTTTATTTAAATTTCTTTCTTTCCCTAATAGGAAATTTTACTCATGCTGGGGCTCAGAACATGATAACCCAAAGTATATGCTTCAGCATAGTTGAGTACTTTGAACCGAGGAGATTAAAAGATTAGAAGCAAGAAGTTCTCTCTGACCTTCTCCCACCCTCCTTTCTCCTTCTCTCATTTCCTCTTGAAGCAGGATGTTATCCTTTGGATCTGAAATGTCCTCTAATAGCCCATGTGTTACTTATGTGGTACTTAGTGTGGAGTTAGTGAAAGGTAGTGAAAACTTTAAAGAGATGGGGCCTGGTGGGAAGGTTCTAGTCACTGGAGACATGCCCTGGAAGGGAACTGTGGAATTCTGGTTTCTTCCTTTCTGTCTTCTGTTTCCCAGACACCTTCAGGTAGGCAGCTTCCCCTGCCATGCCAAAGACCCAAAATCAATGGGGTCAACCAAGCATAGACTGAAACCTCCCAAACTAAGCAAAAAACAACAACAACAAAGAAAAGCAATCATTTTCCTCTTATTAAACTTGTTATCTCAGGTATATTGTATAGTAACATAAAGCTGACTAACACAGTATGTAACAGAAAATAGACTCCCTTTTCTGCAGGGCAAAGGATCTAGAACTCAGGCTCAGGGTTGGGGCTGGGACTCAGCACTAGAGCCCTTGCCTAGCATGCACAAGGCCTTGGATTCAACACCCAGTATCACATGGACAAAAACAAAGGATGTAGAACTCCTTTCCCTAAGGCAAGTCCTAAGAACCTGGAAATGTTTATCTCTGACTTTCTCTTACCTCCACTGAAGACCTTCACATGACAGGTATTCTGCCCTCTACCAGGAAGAAGGAATGCTGCACAGAGAGGCCAAGGAGAAGCTGAGCAAATAGGCCTTGCTGGATCCCCCTTCAGTTTGCCGCCATTGGACTGTACCCCTTTTGTCCAATCGTATTTCTACAAGGCTGCCATTCTTTATCAAATGTAAACACAAAAGTACACTTTCCCCCGAATCTTTGGATCTCCATTTCTGAAGCCTCCTCTAACTTAGAGAAGGAAAAGTTTATTTTGGGCTCAAGATTTCAGACTCTCTTGCTCTGCTGTTGACTATAGTTCAATGCATCATGGTTTGAATTTGGCATAGTAGCTTGTCACATCTTCATGCTAGAATCCCCAAATCCAGCCTTAATTCTTTTCTGATCCTAGAATGCAGATACCTCATGAACAATTTGAAAGCAGTCTTCTAATTACCTTTTTCTTCTAAAGTTTCCTTTTTGTGTTTATGGCCTTTCTCTTTCAATATATTTTGTATCCTCTTTTCTTATACTTACTCCTTGAACATGGGTGTGTTTGATCACTCTGGCTTTGATTATATGCTTTTGTATCTCTCTTATTACCCTCAATCTTAGGTGCAGTTCCCTAAGAGATAGCAAGATGGAGATTTGCTTGTTTGCAGTTTTTTGGGAAGTGATCTTAGGGACAATAGAAGACACAGCTGCTCCCAAGCAGAGCCCTGGATTTTAGAGAGTGCTTCAGAACTGTCCTAAATTGAAGCCAAGTGGTAAGGCCTATTACACTTTCATTGAAATTGGTCCGAGGTCCACCTCAGACCTTTTTGCCAAAGCTTCTTTGGAGTTATGCTGAACTAAAATCCAGACTTTGGGAAATGCATTGCTGTGATTTGTTGTGTGTTATGGCTTACTATGGTGAGGACTGCACTATTTCTGAGAATTATTTGTTTAAGGAAAAGTGTGTGTGTGTGTGTGTACACATTTGTGCTTGCTTACTCAGACTTAACAATAGAGGAATTCCAAAAATATTGAGGGAGGTGGACATATCTTTCTCATCCATAAGCAGAGAGGCACTATAGTGTTCCAGGACTGGGACATGGGATTGTCACACGATGGTAACAGCTTCTGTAAATGCAAAACTCCAGAGGCTGCCTTTCGTCTCATAACCAAACCTGTCATTGTTCCATTCTAAGCATCTGTTTTTTTCAATTATTTTATGTGACAAGTGTATACTCTTAACTTCATATTTCATTCTTCCTCATTTTTATCAATGTTGATTTTTTTTTTTTTGGGTCAACTTCTTTTATCAATGATTGAGAGCAGATATATTGTAACCTCTGACTATAATTGTGGATTAATCTATTTCTCCTTTTAAGTTGTATTAATTTTCACTTAATCTATTTTCAGACTGATTTTAGGTACACACACATTTATGCCATTTTTACTCCTTTATCTTTATTATATCTCTTTTTATCCCTGATAACATTTTTTTGTTCTGAATTCTACTCTCTCTGATAATGTGACCACTTCAGCTTTCTTATGCTTAGTGTTTGGAAATATGCACTTGTCCCTCCTTTTACATTTACCTTATCTGAGTCTTCATACATGAAGCAAGTTTCTTGGAAACAGCATTTCATTGGGTTTTACCTTTTTGTCCAATCTGACAAAATCTGCCATTTAATTTGAAAATTTGGACCATTTATATTTAATTTAATTGTCATTGTAGGTCTGTTTAAATCTACCACCTTTCTATTTGCTTTCTGTTTATCCTATATCACCTTTGTTCCCTTTTCCTTCTTTTTTTTTGATTTGAGTATTTTATATGATTATTTTTCCTCTACTGTGGATTTATTGGTAATGACTTTATTTCATATTTTTGTCAGTTGCAATAATATTTACAGTATATATATCTTTATCATAGCTTGCCTCCAAATAATATTATACCATTCCATATTTGGTGCAGGAAACTTACAATAATATTGTTCATTTTCCCTTTCCATCTGTGTGGAATTTTAAACAAGAGCAATCATACATCACACATTGTCAATACTTTTGGTTTAAACAGTTACTTAGATTTTAGAGAGATTGAAAAGTTCTTTCTATTTTACCCCATTGTTATTCTTGATGCTCTTTATTCCTTGTATAAATTTGATTTTCCATCTGGTATCAGTTTCCTTCTGCCTAAAGAACTTCCTGTAGTGTAGGTTTGTTGGTGATGAATTATTTCAGCTTTTGTTTATCCCAACAATCTTTATTTTGCTTCATTTTGAGAAATAGTTCCAATGGATATAGAATTATGAGTCGAAAGTTGTTTTCTTTCATTGTTTTAAGAATATAATATGAAAAGCAAGCCCTAGAGTTTTACATCACACAGCCTAATTACAATATGTGATAATCCTGTGTCTCAGCCATGCACACTTCTGGGGAATCTCTGATAGTGTTGTGATAAAGGTGTGTCTTCCTCCCCCATTCTTGAATCACTCTATTTTCCTCTTGGAAACTTCAGATAAGCCCACAAACATACACACACGCGCGTGCGCGCGCACACACACGTTTAATTCTCTTAGCTTAGCCTAGTCATGAAAGCAGAGAAAAATTTTCATCAAGTCAATATTATTTTCATAACACATTACATAACCCTACAGAACACATGCTATTCTTTCTTATATTGGATTTTATAATGTGTCTTACCTGTACACAAGAAGTTAGGTGAATAATACGAAATGATAATAAAATATCTTCTATTTTTTGTTTTTTGCTTATACAAACAACTGGCAAAAATTTTGAAATTATACATTTTTTCCTATATTGGGCCACATAAATTCTTTTTCTCCTATTTAGAGGTGAAATGGTTAGGTGCTTGCTTATTTTTCAATTTCAAATTTTTTCATAATATTCTTCCTCCTTATTTAAAGTTAGGAGTGAGTTTTCTCTTCTCTGTTATCTCTTGTTCTCTGAAGATCAATTATAACATCTGTAGCAGTTCATTAAATTTACTTATTATATCAGTTATATAATCAATGTCTCTAAAAGACAAAATCTACACTTAATGCTTCCTGAACACTCATAGGTCATGGGTGTGCTAATGTTCTTCTAAGGAATACTTGTTGAATGAATTCATTAATCAATGAAATATTAGGAACTTATTTTGGTGCCATTTTAGGAATTAATCAAGAATGTGTGATGGTCTGTCTTGTCTGAAAAGTTTTACTTTTAGCAATATTAGTGTGACTTTATAATATGCAAAGTCAGTCTGTTTTGTGAAGTCAATATAAATATTATATCAAGGAACTTATTTTAAGAAATATACTTGTGATCTCTGGGAAAAACCTTTCCATGTAATTAAAAAATACTTGGAGGAATTATTTATTATCTGCTTTTTGAGGATGTCAACTATTTTTTAAAAATGTCTGAACAACGTAGTAGGAACTGGAAGGGGAAGGGTATTTCATTTGAAGTGATTGAATTCGCCAATGTATGAGGCCAAACCATTACATAAAAATGTATGAAAGTGGATCGGAAACATGGCAATGGTGCAGATCCTTTGAGATTTCAGGCCTATTTATATAGACTACTCCAGACTGGAGCCAGAAAGGTCAGGAAATGAAGGCAGAAGAGACTCTGCTATCTCCTCTTTTCCATTGCAGGAGTCCAAATGGAATGCTTTGGCAGAATTCTAGAGATCAGCAGTTTGTCCAATCTAAATATAAAGTTACCCTTAGGAATGAACAGTAGCCTACTGACTCTTGATACAGACCACAGAAAATGTAATTTATTTATTTTTATACACTGGTAAAATAGCCATTAGCAATTTCCAGAGTTAATATGAGAAAAGCAACACAATTCTAACTCATGTATATGAAATTATTTGGAAAAGTAAACAATAGAGAAAGATTGTTCCATGCATGTTACCAAAGGGCTTCTGGGAGGACATTTGTTGGAGACAAATCGGGATGTTCAAAATTTCATCTAATTTGGTGTGGGAGCCGATTGTACTGAGACAGCCTTGGCAAGGACTGGGAACAGTGGACTCAGCTTAAATTTGTTTTTTAAAAAATAAAATCTTACACGTTAATAAGGCAGTGGATTCACACTGTTCTGCCCAGTTTTTGATCACATCTGTGCTGCAGATTTGGCTCTCTTGAGTCCTTGTCCTAGATCTGGGAAAACATGGTCATGAGTTCTTATGATTATAAACATGAGCTAGGTAAGCACACACATATGTGTTCAAGCAGAAGCGTGGATCCCTTCATGTGGGACGGTGCCCCGAGTCTCACACAAGCTGGATCTTGTAGGTTGTTATTTGCATGTTTGTTTTTTCCTTCAACAGGTGACCAAAATTCCAACGTTATTTGTAAACTAGTCATAGCTACAACCACAAACTCAGAGACTCTCAGGATGATGTGTGTTTTCATTTGGTGACCCTAACGTTTGGTGTGTGCTTTGGTTTGTTATATTTTAGTGCTGCATGCAAACAAGTCAGATTGTATGTGGTGTAGTTCTGGGGCTCATGTGGCTGATAGACTTGGTCAGGTATCATTTACAGGGCAATAGAGACCACTTTAGTATATTCTAAAAGATCTGTGCTTTCAGTTGAGCGGTCTCAGCACTGGTTCTCTGTGTCCTGTTTGGAGCCGTGCAGCTGTGCTTACATTAGGCTGTACTTCAAACCAGAAGTCTTTAAGATGGAACATACCTCATGACCAAATAGGATTTATTTCTTTGATTATATTTTAAAACATTTTAAGTCTAGAAATCCAACTTCCTTTTTAACTGTATCTAAGAGACTAAATACCAGGCTGCTGACCTTCTTGAAAATTTTGCATAACGGTTAAGGAGTGTTTTTTAGAGTTAGAGAACTTGATGCTGTGAGCTAATACTCCTACTACAATGTCTCTATTTTCTCATTTGTAACTTGTGGCCATTGATGACATGACATCTACAACATAAGGTTATTCTGTGGTGCTTATAAAGTGTCTCTATATATATGCTTGGTGTCTGGGAAGCACTCAATCAGTATAAGCAATCCTTATTGCAATTGAAACAATTATTTTTGTACTATAAGAAGTGCTTAAATAATCTCTACCATGCATTTAACCTAAGAAAGTAGTGAGGTCTGCTGAGGCACAGCTCTGTGGAAGACCACGTAAATGTAAATTGCAGTTATGTGCATCTCATGTACAGGAGAAAAGCCAGATGTGGCCATAAATTTCAGTAGGGTTTTATTTTTTTCCAAAAGCATAATGATATGTGAAAGCTAAGTCAAATAAAGACCATTATGAAATCAGCACTATTTTAATATCACATTAGCAATTATATGGGATTATCCTAGAGTGATTTTCAAGTGATTTACCCTATCATCCCAAACTGGTGCATTTTGTACACATACATGCAAGCATCCACTTGCATGTGAACACTTAACATCTAGTTATTGATTTAGGAACAAAGACTCCGCAAATGAGTTTTTGAAAAAACTCTTCTCTGTCCCAGCATGCCATTCCACATTTTACATCCATTTCTGAGTCAGCAGACCAGTGTGTAGAATCCTATAAAGTCTGATAACTCCCCTGCTAGTCCATGAAGTCAGAACCCACACATGGGGGTGGTGTAAATTACTTATCCTATCCTAGGTCTGGAACATATCATTACCACAAAATTCATTGCCTATGCAATCATCAGGGCTGATGGTAATATTAGGAATAGTTGGGGCATGAAACCAGAGTAAATTGTCAGGGTTGTCTAGCATATGGTGGATCAGACACGGAGGTGTTGACTTATGATCTCTGGGGAAACAATATCATACTGTCGACTGGGCAGCAGGCCACTAACTTGGGGGCTGAAAATCTAATCATTCCTTTGTCACTAACCTGTGGTATAATCTGCAGCTGGTTACTTGTAGGTGAACATATACACAGAGGCATATCTTTATGGCTGCAAAAACTTTCCAGAACAAGCATTAAAGGCAGTCTAGATAGCCTCGTTCTCCAGGTCTCAGATGATGAGGGCTGCTCTGGTTTGCACGTGGTTTGAGTATGTTCCCCCAAGGGCATATGTGTTGGAAATTTGGTCCTCCTTGGGCTGATGTTGGAAAATGATGGAACCTTTATTAAGAAGGTGGAATTTAGCATAAAATAATCATGTCATTGGGAACGCTACACTCAGGAGGGACTGATATATTCTCCTCCAATTTAGGTAGTTTCCTTGAGAGTGGGCTGTTATAAAAAGAGTAAGATTGGCTCCTTCTCATCCTCTGGCTTCCTACTTACCATGCGGTCTCTCCTTCTCCAATGATCTCCTGCAATGATTCCATCTGCCATGAGACCTTCATGGCTGCCTGATCTGGGATTTTTAGCCTGCCAAACTGTGAGCTAAATAAACTTCTTTTACTTCACAAATTACCACCTAAGGTGTTTTGTTACAGCAACAGAAAATGAAGTGATTCAAGGGCTAAATTCAGTAGAGGGGAAAGAGTGATCCAGTCCCACCCTGCCTACCAAGATGCTGGGGGAAATAATGATAAAACAGTTGCTCTATTACCTTCTACAATAGGATGACAATCCTGCAGGTTCATCTAGTTGGTACCTATCCTATGGCCTCTTTCAGTGAGTGGCTCTCACTCTGCTCTGGGAAATAAGGAATAATGGAAATTAACACGGTATACTAGTAAAGTACCTGGGATTTGGAGACAGTTGAATCCCAACTCTGCTATTTACCTTTGTCTGCTCATCTATAAGATGGGGAAAATAATGAGATCTTCCTCATGATATGATCATATGGACTATATAAGATGTTTGATATATTGCTTAGTTCATAGTTATCGGTGAGTAACTGTAAAGTGTTATTATAGCTATGCATTTAAAATCGATGGGGTAGTTACCATTTTAGACTAGAAAACTATAGTCCAGATCTCAGAGGGTTATTTCTCAGGGAATTCCAAGAATTACCTGCCAGGAATGCCCAGGAGCCCAGGAAAATATACTGAGACTCTGAGTATAGCAGATAATCAATTAATTTCAGAATTTATTATTATTCTTTTGCAGTGTCAGGGATTGAACCCTGCCTCATGCATGCCAGGCAAGTGCTCCACCACTAAGCTATGTCCCCAGCCTATAATGTCTGCCTTATGAGGTATTGTGGGGGAATATACAATCTTGAAACAGTTTAATAATATTTATTCCTAACAACCTTTATTCCTAAAGGTTGTTATAAAATTTAAATAAGATAGGGTACATTACGTAATAAGTCCACTGCTTGATACATAGGCACACAACACAAACAATTTTCTTTATTTCTTGGGTCCACTGGCCTTGGACCTCTGCAGCTTGGGCTTGTCTCAGTGAAACTGGTGCCACTGCAGGACTGATCATATCTCAGGGCTTCAGAGCAGACGTCTGGGCCTACGGTGGACTTTGCTTGGAGGTCTCCTGGGATATTAGATTGCTTACAAGACTGTTTTGGAGAGTGGGATCCTGTGAGAGGGAGACGGTGTAACATATTCTCGACAGTCTAAGGAAAACTACTCAGTGTTGTGTTTCAGTCTTAATTCTAATACTTACCGGTCTATGACCTGAGTGTCTTACTAATAATCTCCTTAATTTTATTTCATAATTGTTAAAGTGGAGAAAATACTCCATGCTACGCAGACTACGGTGATAATGTAAAAATAAAATGTGGTTTAGTGAGAGTGCTTTGAAGATGAAAAAGCCCATGCGTAACTGGAAGGTGGGAAGGAAGTATGTAGAGATCAACCTAGAGCCCCTTAAGTGGGACAGAGCTCCGTCTTGAAGTCGTTGCTAATCTCAAACTCAGCTTTGTTCTTCCTGGAACTTCTACTTGCCCTTCTCAAGAGCCCAAGCTTTGGAAAAGAGCTCAGATCATCTGGTTAGCCTCTTTAGTGCTGGAAGTAATTGCTAAGATCACGAAATACCTACAATCGATTATCCCTATCAGCACTGTTCAATAGACCTATAGTGTGAGCCACATATGTAATTTTACATATTTTAGTAGCCACATTAAACAGATTTGAGTAATTTTAATATTTTATTCAATTAAAAAAATTAAATATTTTGTTTAATTTTAATATTTTATTTAAACATTTTATTTATCCCAAACACTATAATTTCAACATGTAATTGACAAAATTGTTAAGGAGTTATTCTACTTAAATTTTTGGTATTAAACCTTAAATCCAGTGTGTATTTATACTTATCTGACCCTCTTGATTTGGATAAGCGTCGTTGTGTGCACTCAGTGCTCACATGTGGCTAGTGGCTACCATATTGGTTTCATGTGACATTGAGGCATGTCTTATATTTGAAGTATTTATGTAAATGCTACATATGTGTTCTTTGTGAACTTTTTGAGGACAGCATCCCTGTGTGCTTCATCTTTTTCATTTTCACAATGCATATCAAAGAATTTTGTATGGAATAGGCACTCTACTTAGTGGATTGAATGATGTAATCAAAGGAACAAATGAATGAATGAATGAATGAATGAATAAAGAAATGAAAACCTCTCAATCCTGAAAACTGATAACCTGGCTCTGGCCAAAATGTTACTTATTGTTATAATCACATGAACTCTTTGAGATTCTATGACTCAATTTAAGTAGTATTTACTGAATATCTACTGTAAATAAGATGGTGCTACTACAGTAAAACATTATGATGTAGAATACATCATATTCCATAAAGGAAGATTTCTTGATCAACATTACCTTAGTTTCAGCGGCCCTCTAATTCAGGGAAAAACTATAGTGTTTTGTATGCCAGCTTTGGAAAGGGGGACATAATTCATCATACTGGTCAATAATCTAGGATGTATTTGCATTTGAAATTTGCCATGTTTACTATGCCATAAAACTTTCATAAAAGATGTGGATTTCCCCCCTATATCCCATCATTCTAGAGAAGAACAAATTGAGGGAGTATTTTAAGTTCATGTTACTATTTTCCAACAAATTATCCCCAAGAGACTTAAAAATTTCATATTATTGTGTGTTTCAGTGAAGAAGTTGACACTATATGCTATAAATATATCAAGGA